>BJBW01011380.1:0-26565 GCA_004320125.1 Scolopax mira
CGGGGTCGACGAGATTGCCGCCGGGGGGGGGGCAGAGGGGGGGAATTTGGGGTCATTTTGGGGCAATTTGGGGCATTTCCAGTTGGGGGTGGGGGTGGCAAATTGGGGCCATTTTGGGGCATTTTCCAGCTTGGAGGGGACGTTTTGGGGCCGTTTTGGGGGTGTTTTGGGCCGATTTTTGAGGGGGTGGGGGGGCGGGTGTTAATTTTTAAAGGGGGGGGGGGTGGGGGGGGGGGGCAGTAAATTTTGGGTCCAAACTCACCCACGATGATGCCGCAGGCGCTGAGGAGCCCGATCTCCTTCTTCAAGGCCACTCCGGCGCCATCCTCTTCCTCCCCCCCCCCCTCCTCCTCCTCCATCTTCTTTCGGGGGGGGCTCCCCCTTTCCCGCAGCCCCCCCTCCTCGAAGCCTGGCCCCCTCCTCCTCCCCCTCCTCCTTCTTCTTCCTCGCCGCCATCTTGGGGGAGATTTTAGGGGGGCTGGGGGGGGGGCGGGTAGTTTTGGGGGGGTCTCCTCCTCCTCCTCGCAAAAAAAAAAAAAAGAAGGAAAAGTTAAAGGATTCACAAAAAAAGGGAGGTTTTGGTGGTTTTTTTTTTTTCCTCAATCCCAGCCTCCTTGAAATTCCCTCCCCGGGGGGCGAGAGCTTCTCGGCAGCTCCTGGGCCCCCCCTTTTTTTTCCCCTCGACCTTCGCTCTCCCCGATAACGGGGAACGGACTTTCCCCCCCCCCCTCCCCTCCCCGGGGGGGGAGGAAGGAGGAGGAGGAGGAGGAGGAGGAGGAGGAAGGAGAGGCGCAGAAAGTGAGAGCCTCGGCGCGCACTTCTGAGGGGGAGGGGGAGGAGAAGCCATCCCCGGGGTACAGGCAGCTACGCCCTCCCTTCCCGCTCAGGATTAACACACAGTCTGTGCAAAGAAAAAAAAAAAAACAAACCCAACCAACCAAAAAAAAAAAAAAAACCAACCTCAACCAACAACCTATATATATATATATACACATATATATATATACACATCTATCTCAAACCAATCTATAGAGAGCTGCAGGACAGGAATGAGAGATCACAGACCTGCGCGTAACCGCTAAGAGCCAGCCAGAGAGAGCCGACGCCTCCAGCAGGAACAGGGAGATCAGCAACACCCCCCGACAGCCCGGGAGCGGCGGCCGGACCCCCGCACATCCCCGCCGGTGCCACGGACTGGGAGCCAGAGAGAGAGAGGCAGACAGACAGACAGACAGTTCGCTGCTCTTCCGCTCTCGGCATTGCTCGCATTCTTCTCCTCCTCCTCCTCTCGCACCGTGCGCGGGTTTAAAACTTCGCCGCCGATCGGCTTTTGCTTTTTTTTTTTTTTCCCTCCCCTTTTTCTACGGGGACTTTTCTGCAAGTCCTGGGGAAGCTCGTTTAGTTTCTGTCGGGTTTTGTATCGATTTGGTTTGTTTGTGGGTTTTTTTCTCCTTTTTTTTTTCTTGTTTTGCCTTTTTTTTTTTTTCCTTCTTTTCCATGAACTCTTGAAACAGCATTTTTGTCGCTGCGCCGGTGGGGGGGGGGGGGGGGGGGGGGGTGGGCGCCTGAGGGCAGAGGCAGCGCAGACCTCCCTGCCCCCACCACCACCACCCACCTCCAGCCACTACCAACCACCCAAAACTTTGCGCTCCGGCAGCCCGCGGGGGGCTGCCCGCCGCTCCGCCGCCGGCACCAAGCCCGCACCGCACCGCACTCCTCCTTCTCCTCGCTCCTTTGTGCTTCTTCGGCGTCCTCCCTCCTTTTTTATTTTGTTGTTGTTGTTTTTTTTTTTTTTTAATTAATTTAATTGCCGCTCTACCGCCTTCTTCCCGGAGGGCGTGGGGGAGGGCGGTGGTGTCTGCGATTTGGCCGGTGCCCTCCGCAAAGCTGCAGCCACCGCTAAAGCATTGGATCCCTCAACGTACTGCGAGAGCCCGGTGTACAGCCCGGACCTGTGCCCCAACATGATCGCCGCCCAGGCCAAGCTGGTCTACCAGCTCAACAAATACTACACGGAGCGCTGCCAGGCGCGCAAGGCGGCCATCGCCAAGACCATCCGGGAGGTGTGCAAGGTCGTGTCGGACGTGCTGAAGGAGGTGGAGGTGCAGGAGCCGCGCTTCATCAGCTCCCTGAGCGAGATCGACGCCCGCTACGAAGGGCTGGAGGTCATCTCGCCCACCGAGTTCGAGGTGGTGCTCTACCTCAACCAGATGGGGGTCTTCAACTTCGTGGACGACGGCTCCCTGCCGGGCTGCGCCGTCCTCAAGCTGAGCGACGGCCGCAAGCGCAGCATGTCCCTCTGGGTGGAGTTCATCACCGCCTCGGGCTACCTCTCCGCCCGCAAGATCCGCTCCCGCTTCCAGACCTTGGTGGCCCAAGCCGTGGACAAGTGCAGCTACCGGGACGTGGTGAAGATGATCGCGGACACCAGCGAGGTGAAGCTCCGCATCCGGGAGCGCTACGTGGTGCAGATCACCCCCGCCTTCAAGTGCACGGGGATCTGGCCCCGCAGCGCGGCGCAGTGGCCCATGCCCCACATCCCCTGGCCCGGCCCCAACCGGGTGGCCGAGGTGAAGGCGGAGGGCTTCAACCTCCTCTCCAAGGAGTGCTACTCGCTGACGGGCAAGCAGAGCTCGGCCGAAAGCGACGCCTGGGTGCTGCAGTTCGGGGAGGCGGAGAACCGGCTGCTGATGGGGGGCTGCAGGAACAAGTGCCTCTCGGTGCTGAAGACGCTGAGGGACCGGCACCTGGAGCTGCCGGGACAACCCCTCAACAACTACCACATGAAGACCCTGCTGCTCTACGAGTGCGAGAAGCACCCCCGGGAGACCGACTGGGACGAAGCGTGCCTGGGGGACCGGCTGAACGGCATCCTCCTGCAGCTCATCTCCTGCCTGCAGTGCCGGCGCTGCCCCCACTATTTCCTGCCCAACCTAGACCTCTTTCAGGGCAAACCCCACTCGGCCCTGGAAAGCGCTGCCAAACAGACCTGGAGGCTGGCCAGGGAGATCCTCACCAACCCCAAAAGCCTCGACAAGCTATAGGATTAACACACACAACAGCCTCCCTCCCCCCCACACACACTCCCCAAAACTCGCCCCTCGGAAACAACAACAGCGCCTAAAAAAAAAACCAAAACTTTTTTTTTTTTTAATTTAACGCAAAAAAAAAAAAAAAAACCCGCAAAAAAACCACCACAAAACAACCCAAAAAACCCCAAACGACGGAAAGAGGCGGCGAAAGAAAGGCGTCCCGTCCCCGTCCACCCCCCCATCTCCTCCTCTCCCCATCCCTCCCCACCTGCAGCTCGGCCTTTTAAAAACTTGCAGACTCTCGTACAGAAGAAGGGAAGAGCCTCCACCCCTCCTCCCCCCAACTCCGGTCCTCCGCTGTGAATTTTTAAAAAAAAGTCACAAAAAGAGAAGCAATCGGACTTTTGCGACCTCAAAACGAAACCCGAAAGGTACTTTTTTTTTTTTTCCTCCAATCCATGTATAGTCCTTTTCTTATTCTTTCTCTCTCTCGTTTGCCTGAATGTTGTCACCAAGTGAAAAAAAATTATTTAACTATATGTACAAATCTCCCTTTAAAAAGAAAAAAAAAAAAGTTTTACTGATGTTAAATGTATTTCGGTGCCAAGGTCAGATAATGTGCCCCCACAACTGACTTGTTGCAAATAGTAATAAAAATATGACTTTAACTTTACGCTGACTTTTCGTGAATGGTTCTTAAATTCAGGCAAGTAGACTCTCTCTGAACCTCAGAAATAAATTCTTTTCAAAAGAAACGGAAACGTGAGGTATAAAGCTAAGCTAAACGCGACACCTTAGCCCGGCATTTCCATTGACGTTTTCTAAACTTCCCTCTAGTTTCTAGAAAAACTAAGAAAAAAAATTCTCGTCTATTCTGTAGTTCGGCGTGTGACAGCATCTGCTCTATTTCGGTGACTTTAAACTTCCCCTCTAAATCTTGGGGAATATGTGGAGCGTCACCAGAATTTAAAGAACTAAAGCATGCCCTTCCCTACCCTACGGTCTTCATGGTTTTTTCTTTATATTTTTTTTTCCTTTTTAATTTTTGGCAAACCAAGCGGTTGTATTTTGTTTTAAGCTGTCGCTTCCCAGAAGGAAGGCGCTCTCCCTTTGCTTGTGACACGAAGGAGGTATAGATGTAGCCTGAATAATTAATGCGCTTTACAGAGCAAAACGCTCGATATTTTTGGTGGGGTTTTGTTTGGGTTTGTTTTGTGGGTTTGTTTAGGGGTTGTTTTTTTTTTTTTAACACATTTGTTTTCCCCGGATTTTTTAAGTAAAATCGCACCACAGCGTAGCTGATAAGCGACTCGGGAGGAACAGGCACCCCCATCCCACAATAAGCACCCGCTCCTTCTCCCCCTCTCCCGACCCCCTCTCTTCCCCCCCTCCTATTTTCGTGCCGTAGCGATTTCGCTTTAAGTTTGCTCGGGATGGCTTAGAAGGATTTGGAGATACACATTTTTTTTATCGGGAACGCCTTTCTAAGCTTTATAAACCTTAGCCTTAGTCGCTCCAGCCGCCCGAAAGATTTCCAAGCCGGCTCCCAGCATTTCGGACAAGTTTTCTTGTCCTTTCTTAGGACAAGAGGCGGCTTAAAAAAAAAATTAATAAAAATCGAAGTTTTTGCCCCCAAAGGACTACTTCCGTTTCTTTAGGGACGGATCCGGAAAAGAAATAGCCAGTCAAATTTGAGCCGCTTTTGGTTTGTTTTTCTTTGTTTGCGTTTTGTTGTTGGTTTTGTTTGTTTATTTGTTTTTAAGTTAAAAACGAAATTAGCAAAAGCAGCAGCAGCCCCGGGCAATGAACTTGCAGCGGGGGCGGGGGGAGCCGGGGGGAGCGCCCGGAGTTGCCCCGGTTTCTCCCCCAGCCATCAGAGCCCCGGTCCCGGCTCACCTGGCGACAACGGGCTTTAGCCCACGGGGCCACCCTTTCCTTCTGCAAACAAGCCCCGGAGTTAAGAGTATAAACTCTGATCTTATCGCCGCGGCAGGTTTGCCTTCAGGAACTTGTCATCATGTTTTCTTTTCGGTAGTTTAGACAAATAGACAGGGAACTTAAAATTTATCAAAGAGATGAAGCCTCATTAATTAAACGGGCCTTCTTCTGAGCTACAGCGGATTAAGATATTATTATTATTATTATTTTTCCAAGGGGTATTTTCTCCAGCCGCCCCAGCTCCCGCTATCAAGGTGCGGGGGCTTCAGCAGAGGGTGGGGCAGGGAGGCGTTAATGCCTCAAAGGAAGCTGCCTCGTAAGCTTGTTTGGTTTATAAATTAAAAATATTCAGATTTTATTTCTAGCACCCTCCCCACGCTGCCAAGAGACATCACAAAAGGTTGTTTGTTGGTTTTTTGGTTGTTTTTTTTTAAGACCTTCAGCTAAAGCAGCATCACACATAGGATGTAAGAGGTGCAGCCTGTATTTCACGTAACTAACTCCTTTTATAGGAACCCAAATAAAATCTCGCAGATGCAGAATTAAAGACACAAGTCAACCCAAACCAGAACGCTCACTCCCCGTTTAAGAAAACTGCCACAACCAAATACTCAGAAACAGGAGAAAAGAAAGCAAGCTGAATATACGTTGTCTGTCAGTGTCCCCATAAAACATGTAGCAGGAATGGTAAGAATTAGTAACCAAGCTCAAACGTCTTAGGTGCTAAGCAGGGAAAACAAACCCCCCCAAAAGCAGAATAACACAGATCTGTAAGACTTTTCTCATGCTAATGCAACGAAGGAGCAGAACATTTCAAATGGAAAATGCAATACAGTAACATATCGAACTGTGTTTCATTTTATATTTATACCCTTTTTCCCATTAACTGTTTTAAAATAAACACTACGGAAGAAATAAGAATTTCAAAATTTTAAGAGCTATCTCACACTTGAAATAATTCCAAACGTTTTTCAAAAATACTTCAGGACCAAAAGAAAAGTTAAATTTCATTTATGGTATCACATAAACAACAATAATAACAATTCTAGTTATTTGTTTATATTAAAAACTGGTTCTAAGAATCTGAGTATGTTGGTTTTTAAAATAAATTTACTCCTTGGTAGGATTTGATAATCCCAGCTTCCAGACCCACTGATGCCATTTTTAATACAGACAAGAGCAATTTACTCAATAGGAACAAAGAACTGAACCAGCGCTTAACACACAAGGTATTCTCTCCAGACAAGCAGAAAACCACTACTCCTTCCAGCGACTTCTCCCCCCCCCCCCCCAAAGACATTATTACCTTGTTTAATGTTAAGCAGATATTTAAAAAACAAAACAAAAGCTATCACTGTGCTTAAATTGGGATGCGAGAGTATTTACCAATCATGTCATACTTTTGAAATGTGGCTGTAATGCTGCAGAAAGCATTCAAGTGCAACCTCATTAAGCTAATCACACAATATACTGCCTTTGAAATAGGGATTTTACTGAAGGTTACTAATTTTAAACCAAACACCAGTAACCAAGTAACTCGGAGCAAATAAAGTTTGTGGGAAATTTGCAAGTCGGTTCAGAAACGGATTTTAAAAGGGCAATTATGTTTTCTGCTTAAACACAATAAATAATAACAGGGCCTGTAAAATCTGCCACAATAATACAACACAGAAACACTGAAAACTGGGGAGTGTAGGAAGTTCAGCGCTATGTTACACTGGCATCAGAAAAAAAAATAGGAAAGTAAAGCAAAGCATTTGGGCTAAAAGCCTCGTTGAACTTTCCAGCGCTCACACAGGCCTGTGATTCAAGATGTCTTCATTTAAGAAGCCTCCCTGGAGCTTTATTCGCAAGCAAGCAAATTAACATTCAAGTAGGGTCGAATTGTGGGAGGGGGAGAAAAAGGAGCAGGAAAGGAGGTGTCACCTGCGTGAAGTTCAGCAACGTCTGTGCTCAATCGCTAACTTATTAAAGCAGGAACACTGCAGCCCAATAGAGTTAAGGAAGTCGAATGAAGAATTAAAGGTCTTGGGTAATTTGTCATCATCTCTCAGAGCTCAGGGTCAACAATCTCTTACCTTTGGGTCGATTTTCTTAAAACTGGGATCTTCTTCATCCACCTCAAAGTAGAGCTCAGAGAGAGTGATGGAAAGAGTGCCTTTCACCACTACGGAGGGTGCCACGAGCTGAGCTGGTGTGCTTAGGGCAACTGGACCTGCCAAAGGGTGAAAACATCAGCAATATTCAAACCAGAAAAGAGCACGGGTGCAAATTATTTGCTTTTCAAGCCTAGAACATTAAAATAAATAAAGTGAAGAGCACAGCTCTTCCTTAAAAAGCAAAACTTTTTTTTTTCTTTTCCTTTTCTTCCCGGAAGAGAACATATGTAATAGATTTACAGTGTCTCTGTGCTGCCCAATGTTGAAGCAGCTAAAATTGCAAACCGATGCATACATTATACATGCCAGAGCTGGCTTTAGTGTGGCTGTATATGCTTTTTTTATACTGGGATGCGTTTTATTTTCAAAAAACTTTGAGAATTGCATAGCTTCTGTGACGTGCACTATAGAGAGGGCGCACACACACACACACACACACGAAGGCTCGACATCTGACTGTCGGCTGCGTTCTTTGGGCAGGGCAGAGTTTCCACAGCCTTCCACAAAGAGGAACGGAGCAGTCAAGGCTCCAAGTTGCCCGAGTGTAAAGCGGTCCCTCACGGATGCTGGGAGTCTTATTGTTAAGGTTAGACGACGTTACAGAGCCTGAAGTAAAATCTTTTAAAGATGCTTTTGATTCCACATTAAATATTACTGAAGGATTCCACGCCGGCGTTAGTGTAGCTCGGGGACTGTGGGAGTAAACAGCTGGAGGGTTGGTTTCCAACTGAATGAATTTTTATTGGAATAATCACATCTCCACAGGGCTTATCACAGGGACAAATCAGACTACTACCGAAAACAATAGGTTCGGCATAGATCTGACAACGCAGACCCTGTTATATAAACTAACACCTACAGAAAGAAAACGGGTTAGGTTTGCCATCCAGCTGATTAAGATGTAAGGAAATGAAGTTACTTGGCTGCAGTATTACCTGGCTTTTGCAAAAACAGTGGAAGATGTGGAAGTGACATAGACAATTTTGTTTTAATAAAGCGTCTATAAATGAGGTACACACGTTCAGGTAATCAATGTGAGAATAACTGACAAAAAATTCAGATGAATTGTCATTTCCATCGATTGTTAGGAGGGTGATGGTCCTTAATCTCGCATCAATCTCAATGTGTGCCACTAGGACAAAAGAAGAGATGCTCTGCTGAGATCAGAGCAGCTTTGCCCTCTATTCCCAACGTACAAATACATTGTGTTTGCAGATGGGCATGAGATAGCTGCGGAACTGCCATGATTTCCCAAAGCTCACCCCCACAAATGGATGAAATAAGCAGCTATGTGTTCTTTTGCTGTCTCCCTTTGGCCTCTGTACATTAGCATGTAATCCAGAGGAGAAATAACATTTTTTCAATCACTTGCAGACATTCAATTACAGGGCAAGCAGACAGCTGCAGAAGCTGGGGCAGTCCAGGTCCTGTAGAAGACCCCCTGACAATTTCCACTTCATTTCTAACCCACACCACTTTATTAGTGAGGATTACTTCTTAATCCTATTGCCATTGTCGAGATTATATAATTAAACTCCCCTTTCACCTCTATTACAGTATGAATGTATTACTCGACTCAATGAATGAATAATAAAAGAGAAGGAAACAGGGAGAAGGAAGCTTGAGGTAGAAAGAAAAAAAAAAAAATCACAGGCGGGAAATGCCACTGCATTATTCTCCCGTTATTTTACTTTACTTCACTACACAGGTTTTCT
The DNA here is from genome assembly GCA_004320125.1 of Scolopax mira. Lineage (NCBI taxonomy): Eukaryota > Metazoa > Chordata > Aves > Charadriiformes > Scolopacidae > Scolopax > Scolopax mira. Next base: position 8,845 of record BJBW01011380.1, read on the forward strand.
TTCTTTGATTATGCTGCATTTTTAACTTTGCTTTTAAAAAAAAGAAAAAGAGTGGAAAGCAGTTCAGGGATAAGCAAACCACCACTAAATAATCACTTTCAGTAATTTCACTGAATTATCATAATATCCAAGAAATGACACTTTTCTCTAAAGTAAATGTGCACAGGATACCAGCTGAAAAGCTTGCAATTTTCCCTTGTAAAATCTACATTCCTCAAATAACAACGGAGGCGTTTTATAACCCCCAGCCCCTGAGCCAAGGAGGCTACTCTGGTTTTACATTTTGAAGGGTACAAGAACGGACCCCGCTCCGCTCGGATCCCAATGTCAGCAAAGGCTGCATGTGACTGAGTAAAATTAATTAAGTTCAAAGATCTTAAATACTGCTGCTTCTTCCAAAAAAAACAGAAGTGAAGGGTAAAAACTACTCCGGTGTGCGGAGAAGGGACTTCAAGGGGGGGAACAGCAAGGGGGTTGAAAGAGTTAAATCCAGTGAGTGTGTACAGATCCTTCAAACTCAAGTAAATAACCAATACCCACAACGTTGCAAAATCAGCAAAAAATTTAAAAATCTGCCTTTAACTACAGACAACTTGCCTGAATGTCCACTAGGTCTTAATTTGAAGAGGTGATGTAAGGAGTGGAACAAGGTCAAAAACAAAGAAAGGAAGCCCTTTTCACTGTAGAGCTACTTTCTCTAAGGAAGGGTTCCCAGAACACAGACTTCTACTGGGGAAGCAGGAAGGTTACAAAAGCCAGAGAAAAAAAACACACAACTCCCCTGAAGTAAACCCTCAGCATCTGAGGTGCACAGAAAATGATCTTAATGACCCAATTATGGTAAGGAACAATCAGTGTGTATCCTAAAACACGATTCACAGCGTAGCAGGGGAGATCAGAACTGAAACCGTAAAGAAGCCGAGGAGAAGATCAGATAGCAGAAGTTACCCGTTAAGTTCTCCACTTCTCTTTCCTCCATGAATGACATGATATCGTCGTCACCTTCCAAGAGAAGCTCACTTTCCGAGTTCTGATTTCCTAAAACTTGACTCTTGATGGACTGCTTTCCTTTAACAAGTATATCCTCATCAGGAGCTGAAATAAAAGAGAGACATAGTGCTGTCTGTCTCAGAGGCAACAGTGACAAAGAGCATAATTTTGAAAAAAAAAAACCAAAACAAAACACAACTGTTTAGGGCTAGCTGTGGGAAGTACCTGTCTTAATCCCCTAATGTTAGGACACATCTAGTTTTAATCCTATTAAGCCTGCTCAAAATTAACCACAGGTCTCTGCAGCATTTAACTCTTACTTCGAGTAAGAAGTAAGTTTATGGGGCTGGTAAACACACAGCAGCCGGGGAAACAGAGGGGAACCAGAATGGGGAGGAAGTTGGGGGGGGGGGGGTATTGCTTACACGGCTCTGCTCCACAGTGGGGAGGGGGGGGAACACCCCGGGGGGGGGCAGATCTCCCTCCCGGGGAGCGGGAGAAGACGAAGTCCCCGCTGCAGCAGTGGAGCTGCAGCCCCGCATCCCTGCGGTGCCGGTCAAACCCCAACGATCCATGCAGTATGGGGAGGTGGAAAAGCATCCCCCCCTCTCCCCCACCCCCCGCAGCCCATCGCCCTCAGCTCAGGGAGAGAAAGTGAAAAGAAAAGTAGAAATAATCAGCCCCATGGATCACAGGTGGGGGCAGAGAAAAGCCTGCACCTGTTCCCAGGAGGAATAACGTGACGGTACCCGGGCCCTACAAGGCAGGTTTCTGTGCTCATATGTGTATTTTGGGATTGGAAGAAGAGTAATTAAAAAAAAAAACCCCAACAACTCATTTTTAGCCAGAGCATACGATTCCCACTGACACACAGTAACCGGGCAGGGAAAGGTGCCAGGGCCCTACCAGAGCAGTGCCAAACCCCAAGGAAGGGTCACCTGGGACCACTCCTGGGCTCGGCACTGCTCATTGCATCCATTTCATTTCAGTTACAAGCTCAAAGCAGCAGAAAATATATTTTAAAAAAATAAAAGCAGCAATAAAAAAAAAACAACAACAACAAAAAACCCAAAGAGGCCCCAAACCCCCAAAAAACCCAACCAAACACACACCCCCCAAAAAAAGAAACACTCCACAACCAAACAAAACAATAAATATAAATAAAAACAAACTACAAAACACCAGCCCCCAAACCCTCCAAACTAGTCAATCTCTTCCTCCACGCGGAATAACTTCCCCACTTGCCGCGATAAAAGCCCAAACCCAGCAGTGTGTGTGTGTGTATTGTTCAGGGGTTCAGGGTAGTTATTTTAATTTTTTTTTTATTAAGTTAAAAAAAAAAAAAATAAAAATGCCCATGGCACGGCCACATTTGAAAAACATTCCCCTAACACATCAGGACTAACTAACTTCAAGGCTCTGCTGCTCGCTCTCTCTGATTGCTGCCATACTCCATCTGAAGTTGTTCCCCCCAGCTGACTTTAAAAATATGTTAATCTGCAAACATTTACAGAAGGCTGCAATTCCCCAGTGGCAATACATAAAGCTTAAATTGTTTAAGTAATTATATGCACATAAATTGCAAATAATAAACTTTTTAATTAAGTGAAAACTAAAAGAGAAACCCAAACAAACAAACCAATCAACCGTCTAACCACCAAATACCCTGGTTTAGGTTTAGGTCTTGAGCTTAAAAAAAAAAAAAAAAAAACCAAAAAAAACCCAACACCAAAAAAACCCACCCCAATCAGCAAAACAAAAATCAAAAAAAAATCCAAACAAACCCCACAAACAAAAGGAAGTTTAGCTTGACATACAAAACAAAATGCAAATTATGCATGACCCCTTCTCCCCAACCCATGACTGCTACTTCTAAAGCCAGCCTTTAAAAATAAATTATTGTAAAGCTTTAACTAAATTGTACCAACACAAGTTTTCCTTTCTTCTAAAAAGGCACTCATGTAAATAATAGCAACTCGGATTCTGGAGTTGTTCAACGCGAGTTGAAAACCTTCTTGTCATGGAAAATATGCAGCTGATACTTAGAAAGGTTTTCCTGTAATTAACTCCCCCTTGAGGATTTTCAGTTAGCAGCAGTAAAATTACCAACAGTATACTAATAAACACCACATGCACTGCTCCTCAGTGCCCTACCAGCGTTCTCTTCAAGATCAAAAAAAGAAAACAGAACAAAACCATTCCCAGGGATAAAATCAAAGATCATAAATACTTTTTAAAAATTATTATTTATTTTAATAAAGGCTAACTATATTTATTGTGTCCCAAACCCCCAATCTGCACTGTACATACCTGCCATTTTTGTTTCCTTTACTACAATCTGGGTTATACTGAAGACGCTATTTTGGTTTTAAACAGCAATAATTTTAATTAAGAGCCAAGATCATACTCAGCACAATTTGTCCAAAATACTGGTACGTTCTTCAGTCTTTCTAGTCAACTACCGTTAAGAAAAAAATAAAATAAAATCAGTAGGGCAACTTTCAGGCCAGAGACGACTGGGTAACAGAAATATACACCTCCTGCCTCGTCCTGGTCATTTATTCAGATTTTATATCTTTCCCAGACTGAGGGGAAAGGCAGACACAACTGCCTTTTTCAATTAAAGGTTTCAGACCATAAGTTGGTCCATTTTGGCCGTCTCTTTGCGTATGACGTTAGTCACCCACGTTTCCTGCCGTGCGTGTAGCATCTGCACAGCCCCAGACACCAGCTACTGGAAGGCAGTAAGACATCCCACTGTGAACCACAATCTGCTTTTCCTGTACTGGCTTGGATAAAGCAACCAACGTGCACAAACTCACAGGAGCATCCGGGTAGAACTGAGCAGGTTCCACACGGATTCACCTATTTTCTGCAGATAAATGCGCCTACGTAGGCAGGTCACACCCTGGTTCTCTTTCTATATTTACTGAATAGAGATACATACGACAGGGCATGATGTGTGAAATATTCAGTTCCCATGTATGCACACAGGTATATTACACTGGATTTCGTATTTCAGGACCCAAACCCTGCTCTGTCACCTGCTTAACCCAAACCACTCTCTGCCAGGCCTGCCTGGCCTTGGTGTGACCGGAGCTTCTGGCTCCAGACCTGCAGATCTAAGGTATGTTCACATCCACTTTTTTGAGATCAAGACCTCAAGCCACAACCTTTGTATCACATACGACATATATATACACACACACACTATATATATATATTTTTAATACATATACACACTATGTATTATATATAACATATATTATATATATATAATATATACACACAGTGCCTGCTGGCAGTGTATTTCTCTAGCACAGCCATTTCATTATTATAATTCATTGTGTGTAATTCCACAGAATCCTTCCCAAACTGGGCCATAAGTTTCTTCAGGTAGCTTTTTGCACACAGATCTCTGTGTCTGCAGAGATTCTTATTGATTCTAGTTAAACCTCTAGAACACGTGCCCCTAAAAACAAATAGTTTAGCTTACATTCCAGAACAAGGTTAAGGCATTCATAAAGTGACAGATTATTTTAAATTGTCCATCTACAGCTTAACGCTATATGTGAAAGACAATTTTTAAAAGCCATTTGAAAAATAAAGTACTGGAAAGCATAATAGAGAAGATACTTAATATTACTATTTTTTTCCTTTTTTTTTTTTTTTTTTAAACGTCTATCAAGTAGAAAAAGCAATTCAGGAAAAAAAATGCATTAAAACCCTCTTACTATCTTTTTTTAATTTTTTTTTTTTTTAAAAGGGGCTCCCAGTAGCTTCCCTCTAGTTTTCCGATTTGTTTAAAAGGACAACAATGGAAAAAAATGACCACTTTCACATCTGATTTTTAAAATACTATTTTTAAGACTTCTTTTTCATCCCTTGAGTTGAGGCAAAGAAAGCTGAGCAGTGGGTTGCAATGCTGTAGGTGACCGGAGTCCCTCACAGTCACAAAGCCCTGAACTCTGCCTGCTGCCATGATGGAAATGCTACAGACTGTTTTAACACCCCTCTCCCCAAATTTTTACCAAACATCAATAAAACCCAACAAACCGCTTGTTATAAAGCTTGATAAGGTATTTTCTAGCAACTAAAGATTCTCTCACAAAATACTGTATTTGGGGGTCACCCTCAAAACCTACAGGTTTAAAGTACTCTCTTTTTTTTGCACTTTCACCCCTATATACGTATTTTGGTCTCATTTATAAACAATGGGTGAAAGGGAGAACAGAACAAAGTTAACTCTTTCCATTCTACAATTTTTCTACAAACCCACCTTCACGTCTTTTTTCTTTCTTTCCCCCACTATACACTGCTAGACTGACTTTTATAAATAGCCATTTTGGAAGGATTTTTTTGGTTGCTTTCCCTCCCCCCTCCCCCCCCACCCCCCTTCTGAAAAATTACCTAAAGCCTTTTTTTCCCAAGCAAGTTAATGTGAACTTGGGAATGGCAATTAAATTGTCAGAATTAAAAAATTTGTTTTTAACTAGAAGGTAGCCAGAAGTATAGTCATGGGGCTGGTATTGATTGTCTGAACAGAGAACATTAGTCTTCAGGTATTTATTCTGCCACCTCTGCACCAGAGGTTCTCCTTCAAATCAAATCAATCCCTGGAAAAGATTGGTTCTTGCTACTAAGACACATCACCAGGCTGCAACGGAGCCGACTGTTGTTGTTGTTCTCTCTAGGCCTTACCCAACAATATCCAGGCTGCCGATTGTTTCGGAATAATTTTCACAGTTGCAAATCGTCATCTTTCCTAGACTCTGAACTCTTTGGGGTGGAGAATACATTTTTTTTTTTTTAATTTGAAAGACACCATGCAGTTGGTAACGTGTAGCTACTAAAGAAAAGCGTAGTAAAATCCATCCTTTCAAGCGTGGTCACTGCAACGACACTTTGCCATTATTTATGCATTACTTTCCCCTCTTTCCCTTTTGGCAAAATCCCTTATGTCCAGTTTCAGGTTTTGGTTTTGCTCTGTCTTGTTTTGCAAAAAGCTTAAATAGGCAGTAGAGAACCTTTTATTTTAAAATACTTTGCTTCAGACAGATGCAAAATGAATTGAAATAGAATAATTAATGATAAATTATTGATAAGAAATCATAATACACTGGATCAAATATTCTGTGAAATCTAAGGATATCTACATCATGAAATCAGGGCCTAAAAGTCTGGTCTAAAAAAAAAAAATCTGAAAATAATTGGATTTTATGACCTGGAATTTGTTAATATTAAAAGCTTATAAACACAATTCAGAAAGAAATAGATTAAATGATCACTCCAGTTGACCCTTCTAACAACTCTACCTTCTGTGAATTAAAGGAAAAAAAAACGAACACAAAACAAAACACCAACAAAAAACCCAAACCCACCACACCAAAACCCCAACCTTGCAAAAAACCATAAAAAACTCAACAACTCCTGTATTCCTATACATTATATATAGTTTACAGTTGAACTTGAATTTGTACTTTTATCTAAACAACTATTTTATGCCTTGCCAGTGGAAGGTCTTGGAACAAGACAGTTGCGTACGTATGCAGTTAGGAAGATAGTAATTATCTGTATTTTCAGAAATCACATTAAATAATGACTTAAGGTAAATTAGAATATTCATTGGATAGACAATGATACAGAATGGCAACAGATATCAAAGGCAACATGCAATTAAATTCAGAAAAAAACCCCAACATCAAGAACTTAAATAACATGGATGCCTGTTGAGGATGTGAAATTCTGAACAGAAAGGCAGACAGAAAACAATTACCTCTATTTAAATTACCAGCTATGCCTCTTACCTACCTATGAAATAGGCTATTTTTATTCACTCTTCTTTAGTATTGACAAAAATTGTACTCTTGTTAATTACAAACTGAGTATGACCCACAACCCTTGAAATATAGCACGGGTTAGTGAAAATATCCCATTACTATGAAAGATGGATAATTGTATTACTGTGTGTTTACTTCTGGAAGAATTAGTTACACAAATATAAACAGGTGCTCTAAATATTTTGCAGTAAAAATAAAGATCTTTTTCGGTATTTTGATAAACAAGATGAAGATTAAATACAAAAATACCAGTAGAATACATAAAAATGTGACAAGATCTATTTAATTTAAACGTAATATTAAAGGGGGGCAGTTGTTGTTTATCTGTGGAGTAATAAACAGAAAGAAACCTTGTGCCCTTAAAATCCACGGTGTAGAAACAGCACCCAGTATTAAGAGCAACAAGCCCCAAAGCAAAAAATGGGTTAATTAATTCTACATCTTGTTCCTTTTTCTATAGTCAAAGATATAGGGCTCTACGAACATTGCTTTCAGATCACTTTATTGACTATTCTCTGTACGGTCATTTATTTTAGAGGACTGATGTCACATTTGGCATTATATCAGCTGACATATTGTAGACATTTTCTTCCAGAAATGGCTCTTTAAGGCTGAGTGCAAGAGGTTAAGATGCCTGATGGAAACTAACTTTATGACAGTTATGTTCTTCTATATTCATACAATAGTCTCTAATAATTTTAAATTAGCATAAAGCTTATTCCTCCACATATATTACATGTGTGTGCGTATGTATGCATATACAGACTGAACAGAAAAAAAAGGACCTAAATTTGAATTAGACTATTCAATGACACGTACCTTCAAGGTGAAGGGTATTCAGCTTTAATTGTAAGCAAATTACATTTAAATCTAAGATTTTCCTGCCTTAGCAATGTACCCTCATTAGATTGCAAAGGCACAAAATTCAAGACTAAACCCCAAAGTTCACTAGCTTTGGGTGCTTGTTTGTTTGTTTATCTTTTTGGTTTATTAGAGAATTATCAAACTGATTATCGTATTAGTTCTGTAAATACATTCCTCTAGAACAGCCACAGCAGCAGCACGTAACTGAGTGAGTCCTGACAATAAAATAGGGGGGAAGGGGAGGGGGTGAAACATGCTAAAAAATGCAATCTCCTTTTTTAAAAGCACCAGGTAGAAAATATCATTACCATTTGCTCCCTCAAGTTTCAGCATTTGTTATCATTTCTCTCATATCAAATTCTACCAGAAAACCATAAGAATTTAAACATAAGCAAAGATCTGTATATAGTTTACCTTTAGCATTGTTGGTTTGCTTTTTAATGTATCTGTAACTACAGGCAGATATGTGCTAAGACTAACTGAAATAACTGGTGTGGATTTCTGAAGAGGAAAGATCTTCTGAAGTCACCACAGTATAAATAAGTAATTTACTGCAAGAAAGCATGTCCAGGGATTAATGGGAAAATCGCACCCACTTTTCTTCTGCTTGGTGAGAACTATATTTGCAATCATTGTATATACACTATGCACTATGTGCCAGCCCAACAGAGATGTAAGGAAGAGGCTTTAACAAACACCAATATTTGTTATCCAAAGCAATGGCCAGTTTATCTTTGTATGGAACGCGTCTGAAACGCAACGATAAAAGCTTCTGGCATTTGGGACAATTTTCTAGCATCCTCCAGGAATGGAGGTCTAGGCTCTACTGCCACGTGCTGTAACCTGCTGCTATTGGCAAGAAGCAGATTTTTACACTGACCATGTTCTCCGGCTGCTTTTAGTGTCGCTTCAGGATGTGTCGATCCAAGGGGGTTACGCACAAATCGTCGCCGGCGCCGCAAGTCATCTTCCCAGTAGTCAAGGCGCCAGAACTCACGAGGACGACTACAATGAAACAGAGGAGCCACATATGTTAGCAATTATCAAACAGCATGGTAGCGCTGAATTTCTGCATAAAGCTCTCCTTGTTTGCGCCGCTTTTGCCTTTTTTTTTTTTTTTTTTTTTTAACCTCCCCCCTTTCTGCAATCTTTTACTTAGGTATGTCCTTGAAAATAACAATATCACCTTCCAGTCTAAGGAACTCCTTTCCCTTTTTTTTTTTTTTTTCTTGGAAGGTGAAATGAGCACTAAATACATCATTTTGAAATGAATTGCTGACAGTGTGATCAGTTTCCCCACACTCTAGTGGCATGTGCTCCGATTTCAGCCTCATTTCAGCCTCAGCAGGGCACCTTTCTCAGTGACTGCATTTATAAACCAGAATAGGGAAAAGGCTATTATAAATATGGTATAGCATTACCTATATTAATCAAAGTCTGTCCCCCTTCATTTTTCTTCCTAATTTGTGCCTTTTTGCACAAGGTCAGTAAATCATACCATGAATTCTTGGTCCAGAAAGTGTTAACTTTAATGAATACCTCAGTTACATGGTTATGTATGTGATAATAAAATATTACTCTGTTTAGATGTGCAGGAATTTAATTAAAATAATCTCTTAAAATATTCATTACATTTAGCCCCTGAGGCTTAGAACAACACAAGAAAACGCATTTCTTTTCCATTTACTGTTTTTAAATAAACCATTCCAGGAGAGTGAAACAGCAATCTATTTTCGAGCAAATCAGATTGGATTTCTGGTTTATGTAGTTGTGTTTTTACATTTAATTAAAAACTACATGTTATGATGTGTAATAATTGCTATATCGAAGGCATACTTTTTAAAAAATTACATCTAAAAAAGGTTATATCAAATTCATTCTTTTCCATTGTATACTTCAAATATACATAGATCTTTTTAATATGGTCATATACAAGTGCCAGTTACTATCTTGTTACGATCGTGAATTAATACAACTGTAAAACAGTATTTTAGCCCAGAGAACGTACAAAAAAATTGCCAATTTCAGGTATAGCAAATAAACAAACAGAAAATGCCTGAAGCATAGAATAGCCATGATAGCCTGACAACCTGTACGCCCAAATTAAAACCCACTGATTTTGTTTGTTAACAATGGATGAAAATGCATATATATATTCCATTTCTGGTCCAGGAGGTAATAGAAATTATACCTGTCAACACTGACAAAGGAAAAGCCACAACCAATTTAGAGATCACAATGTTAAAAATACTTGGTATCTACATTCTTAGTTTCCAGGCCTAAAGGCAGAAACGGGTTTTATTTAAGGTAAATCAAGGTTTCCAACAAACACGTCAACAAGAGCCAGAGTAATTTGCCTAACCCTACTCTCAAACACAATTTGTAGGCATGAAAAATTGTGACTGAAAATAATCTTATAAAACAGAGAGTGTCTTTGCATCTACCTTCATTAAAATTCTATGCCTCTTTTTTAACACCAAAGAAAAGGCGGTGCTATTCTTCATCTTCGTGATTTCCTACTTTCAGAAAAATCCTAAAGTATCCCAATCAAATGCCCCTGTATCTTATTTTCACACTTTGTGCGTGTCACAATCACGCTAAAATTCAAATGTTTTGATTATAAAATCCAAATATTTTGGAACAATTAACCAAACAAAAATTATAAACCCCAGGAAGATATGGGTTTATTCAAAGGTCGATTAATAACTTAAAATTCTCCATTAGTGATCACAGCAAAAAGGCAGAACACAGCTGGCTATATGCATGCCTTTGATAGTCGTAGAGCATGGATAGGCACTTCATCATTCTGCCTCCCTACATTTATCTGTTAAAATTATTATCAAATATCAGCCAGGATGCAGTCGTGAATCACAGACTGCTCCTCGTCTTCAGGGGAATGATACAATGAGGGTCTATTCATCAGTATGGCAATCGGCACAAGTAATTAGTTCCCTAGACTGAGATCTCCTACAAAGCTTATTTTAGTCAGCGCCACAAACATATGACAATGAAAAGCTAATGGAAGCCGCTAAAATTTGTTAACCTCTTCTGCCATTAATCCTTCTGGTCTTCTGTGCCACAGTATTATGCAAAGCTGGTAAATTATTAATCCGTCATTCATCTATCTTTCTGCAGTTTTGATAGAATTAAGTGATGCCATTCTTCTGGGTAACAATTACAATTACACTACATTAAAAAACTAGGCTAAAATTATTAGAAAAATAGGTAACAATGATTAGGCACAAAGTATTACCCTGAAACATAATATATCTTTAGTCCCCTGCTCTTATTTTCAGTTCGGCACAGGATTCCATCTCCTTCACCAGTGCACTGATTATTCACAAACGTATCAACTATTAGACAGTATATTTGGGTATTTATAACTATTGGCAACCACTATATTACGAGGTAAAAAAACCCAAAACAAACACAACATCACATCTACTCTCTACACACAGAAAAACATCTAAGAAAATGCCCCACAGCCAAAAATAAACCCCTATGCTGTCTAACGAGAAGCGCGCTGTTTTTGAAGGCGGCTACTGGGACCAATGCATATTGGTACCACTAGAAGCCAGTATGCCACAGAGCTGCTCTAGAAACAACTAGCCTAACTGGCCACATGGATTAACCCCTGCAGCCCCATCCCCAAAAGACAATGCTGTACCGACCAGACTTTGTACCTCTACAGCCAGGGGGAGACAGACACAAATACCACAGAACCGACTGTTGAAGGAGCCAAGGATTACGAAGCCCAGGGCCACGTATGCAGATTTTGGGCAGAGTATAGTGCCATCGATGTGGGGGACATTTGACAATGGAAGCTTCCAGCCCTACACTCAAGGCTGCCATATGGACTAAAGGTGCTATATGGACTGGATCAATGAACCTAAGTACCCAATTAGTGTAAGTGCAAGAGCGACGTTTCTCAGGGGACCGGGAATTTATGAATTATAAATCATATGATTTGCATGGATTTGTCAGGGCCTCCTCTAACATGATACACAGTAATTAGTGGTTCCTTGGTAACAATATTGACTGAATAGAAACAAAGCTTTGATATTAAATGTTTGATTCAAATAGCATAACCATTGTGTTGCTTTATTTTTCAAACAGTTGCCCAAATTACCAGGCTATGTACTCAGAATTGAGATAAAACCTCCCTCTCAATTCCCACGTAACTAACCAGATTGTTAAAATTTTACAGAGATGAAATGAAACACAGAATGAGAAATATAACTTGCATGTCATGCAAAAGAAAAAGTTGCTTCGCTGTGGTCAATGGGAAAAGGTTTAAATGCTCACGTATCTTCATTTCAAGAACAGGAAACCTGTTTTTCCTATCAGTTTCAAAGATGAACGCAACTGGAAACAAAACATACCAACTGGTGTATTAGTTTTATTGTGTTGTTATAGCAAAGGAATTTGAGGTGTGGGAATTACCTACTGGTCCTCATGCCCTGTGGGAGATTTAAACTGAATCTAAGCACACAACCAGAGAACAATGAGAGGATCATGCAATCCCTAAGAATTACTCCTTCTACTGCCTTATCCATTGTGTATTTCAAGATAGTTTGCTACCTCCAGGACCACAGAAAAGAAGCAGTCAGCACATTAGTGTGGATAGAAAATGGACTCTGCAAGGTCCATCTTCCAAGGGAAGATGAAAGAAAATATAAACCTGCAAAAGCAATAGTTTGAGATGTCTTAGGGCTGTATTTAGGCCACCGATCCACCCATTCCGATCCTTAGACTACTGAAGTAGTAAATAAATAAACACAGCACTGAAAAGAGAATCAAAGAAAAGGAAATAAAGGCAGAAGTAGCACAGCATTATAGAAATCCTCCACAGAGACAGAAGATGAGGAGAAGTCTAATTGAACTATCTAGCTTTAAAGGGAAGACATTGTCTATCCAGCCTTAAAGGCAAGAAAACCCACTCAAATGAAAGTCAACTGCAACAAACTTAAAAGCAGATGGAAACTAGAGTGTGTAAGGCCCTCAAAAAAAGTGTTGCCATGAAGACTCAGACCAGACAGCCTGCTATTATAGTCTTTGGACATCTTCTATTTAAAGAAAACCAGTTCTTGCTCTGCTGTACAGCAATTATCAAACACAGATACAGAACTTTGGTCAATATGAATTTTGTGCTGTTAGAAATGACTGCATTGACATGTCTGGAAGCAGAAGCTGTTCCCAGGCCATGGAATAAGAACATAGGAGGTGATCATGACATAAGCATGCCTTAAACCTACATGAAGATACAAAGATAAATTTTCAGATGACACAGTCCTTTTTGGAACTCTAACTGTAGTGTTAAGCAGGTCAGTCATTCTCCAAACCTAATCAATCCTTGGTTTCTCTGCTAAGACCACCAGCAAGGCAATCAATCAGTGAGGGCAATATCTGAGGTGTAAATGCTCTAACACAAGAGACCTATGCTAAATTAGTTTCATAGACAACTAAACACAGTGCATCAACACCATTTATTCATCAGTAACAACAGTAGGGATTTGAAAGGAAACCTGGAAGAAGGTGGGTCCACCATTTCTCCAGCACTGACTGCAAGCCTAGCACAACTCATGGTTTTAATTTCCACAGCACTTCGGTTGCAATTGCAAAATGCACAATATCAGGTGCTACTTCTCAATTGCACAAAAGAGCAAATCACAGAATTAAAATAATGACGCCCAGTTAAACACTGAGGTTTTAACTTGAAGAGCACGTTCTCAGCAGCAGCACCAAGTTCAGCATTTCAGGCACAGACCCCATGCACAAGTGTTTGTGCTGCCACGTGGTAAACCCAAATCAGAGTACTGATGCAGTAGGGAAAAGGACTGGTTTTTAGTAAATTTGGCTCCTGATTCCGTTCCCAACTTGGCCTGTATTACCAGAGCACACAGGAAAAGGTTTGATTAGTATTAAGTCAAAGTTGCTGCCAAAATACTACTTGGCCAGTTGCACTTTATCTCCATATGTGTACTTCACAGCACTTATAATGTTATCTACTTCAGAAGATTAAAGATTAATTAACTCCTGATAAGTGCATTGAGATCTTTGGAAATGCTATCTACATTCCCTGTATTTTCTTCAATAGCAAAACCAGTTAAAGATGACCTGCTCTCCCTCCCTCTCCCCGTTGCATTCACACAAGCGTTTGTGCAGCCAAACTAAACAGAATCACGGGAACATTGGACAATCATAGGGTCCAATGTTTTTATTCCGTTTTGTGTTAGTAACCTGTTCACACTGCAGTCTCAACCAGCAACTCCGGAACTAAAAACGAGGGAAAGAAACGTGCAGGTGAGGGGAGGGAAGGAAAGGAGGAGGAAGAACATCTTTGACATTAAAACCCCATATCATGTAATCCTAATCTAAAATTAGCCAAGCCTGTGCCTTCTCACGTTATCTTCATTTTCCCCACACACAGACATTTGTATTCCGTAGTTTCAGAATACAGACTTTCACAAACTGAAATAATTGGGAACCCTTAAGCAAAAAACCACCATTTACAGGCAGGGTCTTAATCTCTGCCACAGTCATTGCTGCAGTAACAGGAACTGGTCACAACAAGGGCCCAAGGCCACCAAATACAACTTCTTTGGCATAACATCAGTTACCCAGAACATTAATGACATCCATTAAATTAGTACAGCCTGTTTGCTTCTTCTAACCCTTCTCAAGGAAAACATTTGGCTTTGTCTAGAAACGATATTTTCCTAAAAGGACTTTAGCCTTTTCTTTTCCTTGTGTTTACAGAAGAAGTAGTGGTGCTATTCTTCTTTACATTTTCCAGGAGCAATAGATGTCAAAAGCAGGGTATGAACTTCAGGCACAACATCTACACGGACTTAGAACAGAACTATCACGCTGAGGGCCTTCACACAGCCGGGAACAAGGCCAATCTCAACTATCACAGAGACTCTTCTGCACTGACAAGCTTTGAGTCCCTCATTTAAAAAGCAATCCACAAAAAATGTTGATTTTAAATGTCTCCAACTCCCTCCACGCACTATGAAGTGGCATGTCACGGTAAAGACAAGCCCACCTTTAAGGTGTTGCTGTCTTAGATGATGGTGTTATTAACCTCCAGTTTATAAACAGCTCTCTTTATGTATGAGTTTATGCATGGTCTTTCTTTGATCTTTATTAACCCTTTGGTGTCTAGCCCCAACCCCAGCTCTTTTGGAGGCAGCATTCTTTGAAGTGCTGGCATTCCAGTGCACGCTGATACTTCAAAGAGGGCTCACTTAAATGCACGGTATAGTACTAATCACGTATTCTGCAACCACTATCTTATCTCAGACTGATCTGATTTTGATCAGTCTAAAATAAAGCTGCACTTTAAAAGGTGTTACCATAAGACACAATTCAATTCTTGCCTTTCTGTCAAGATTAATTAGAAATTAACTGAAACGAGAACTACTCCACTTCTCTATCAGAAGTTAACATGAAAACTTTCTTCTGGCTTTGAGAAAAAATGAGTTCAGACATGACTCTGACAAGGAAGAATTAATGTACAGCAAATTTGCAACCCGATGTTTTGGCTTAGTTGTTCATAAATCTTTCCAGAGCTCACACATCCTACACCCAATGGCAGCCAACAACTTTTAATTCTTTTTTTCAAAATAACCACAGCTCATACAGATCCCACAAACTGCTACTCATGTTATTGAAAATAACAATAACTACAATAATATACCAAAAATAGGTACACTGCATCTCACTGGATCTTTTTTGTTGTGTTTTCTGATAACGTGGACATTTAGTCTGCAGTCATCCCTTCCTTGCCAAAATGAACAATGGAATATAAGGATATAGGTGGGAGGATATACAATAAAAGAGTTGGCTCAATCTCTGCTAGGCCATTCCTGATGGTTCTGATGCTTTAATCTTAAGCACAGGCATAGAAAGGACCTGTATCTTCTTGCTAATTACAGCATCAGCAGATTTTCTGTGAGGAATGAAGTATATTGAAATATTATGACTCAGATTAATTCTTTCCAGCTGCTTGGATTTTTCAATGATAATCTTTCAGCGTTTCTGGATATAGAGATCAAGTTTTGACAAAAAAAACCAAAAGAATCTCCTCAGACCTGTTATTTCATTTGTATATTGCTCAGACACCTAAAGTATTAAAACCGGTAATGACAGCAAAGCTTTTTTCCAAAAATCTTATATTTGACCTGTACCAGACATTTCAGCTTCACTACCATCTCTTCTAGAAGAAACAGGATGAAATCACATTCCCACATATCTGCACTTTAAGAGCTGTGGCTAACCTGTATCCTTTTTTTATAGCTCTCATAACAGCTGGATACTTTTCTTGCTTCCATAAAAATGTAATACTGCACCCCTCTGATTCAGAATATACTTTTCTGCTTTATGTTCTTCTAAAGGAAGTTAAATATTTTTTTCTTTTATATATGCTTCTTCAGAGTCCTTTGACACAACAGTCTAAACTAATTATTCAATTTATGTTCCAGAAAGAAACTAAAAATAGTATCCAGTAACTAAATTAACTTAGCAATTCAACAAACACCAAAAAGAGGAATAGGAAAGATGACTGAGACTTGGGCACAACACCTACAGTTTTCCATACCAGAATGGACCTCTGCAAGGTCTGTTAAAGATCACTTGCCTTCAAACCAGCCTCACTAAATAAGCTTTTCATTCAAGAGAGATCAACCTGTTAGTTCCTTTGATAGGAAAGAGATTGTCCTATCTCTCTGCCCTATCCCCAGAGATGGGACAACTCTGGTCTGCTTATATGTGGGTGTTTTGGGGTTTTTTTTAAGCCTAGAATAATAAAGACAAAGTCTTCTCTGAGGTCTCTAAATGCCTGCATACCAAAAATATATACGCTTTATCTTTTTATTGTCGACAGAATTTGAGTGTGTCTGGGGAAATAAGAAAATTCCCCCTTCGTCCTCCTGCTTAATCTCAAATTAATTTGAACATACTGTAAAGCACGTTAGGAGGAATAGGTAACTCTCAGTTCCACAGCACGTTTGCCTACTGTTAAACAGTATCTTGGAACAGGTATCATCAACTCGCATTGCAGGTTAGGATACTGAAATCTTAGAGACACCCAACTTCAACTTACATTTCTCCTATTCTCTGATATAACTAAAAATCAAAGCTTACATTAAAAAAAAACAAACCAAAATCCCAATAAAGCACCACCCTTCAAGCACGATTCAAAGGCTAACGCTTCTGTCAGAGATTTAATTCAGGATTTAAAAATCCGAGGAAGGCAAAAATCATTGTGTGATGATTGCAGGAACATATGTAAGAAAGAGCTGGAGTAACTGCAAATGTCGTATCACTCTCTGAGACAGGAAACAATAACTATGAGGCAGCAAGACCACTAAGAAGCACATGGAGCAAGACTCCTTAACTGTTACCATACTAGCCACACAGAGTTAGGAAACAACAAGACTCAAAAACCTTTAAAAAGGCTTAACTCATTAAATATATTTCTCCTTTGAAAGCCTTGCAAAAGGTCTCTTAAACTAAAACCACAGCACTGAATGATGATAAAGGACCTTTTCCTGGACCACACAGAGAATACTGTGTTTTCTTCAATGAAGCTTTAAATGAAGGAAAAAGCAGGCTGAAAACATACCTTATCTTCTATTATACATGGGGTCAAAGCATTAGGAGGCAAAAGGTTGACAACTAATGGGCACTGCACAGAGGCAACTCCAAAACTGTTACCTGTCAGAGTCAGCAAGTGAAGATGCTGCCCGTGAACTGCTCTTTGCAAGGTGGTGGCCACCAGCTCACAGCAAGTCTCTACAGGTGGCACAAAGAGTACTGCTCCACAGCCTGCAAGAACTCGTAGTGAAATAGCATGTACATTATATCACTGGCGAGGCCCCATCTGGAGCACTGGGACCAGTTCTGGGCTCCCCAGTTCAAGAAGGACAGGGAACTGCTGGAGAGGGTACAGCAGAGGGCTACAAAGATGGTCATGTACCTGGAGCATCTCTCTTACAAGGAGAGGCTGAGAGACTTTTTTATT
>BJBW01011382.1:0-24217 GCA_004320125.1 Scolopax mira
ACACTTCCTAAGCTTGCCTATGAGGATGCTGTGGGAGACGGTGTCAAAAGCCGTGCTGAAGTCAAGGTAGATAACATCCATTGCCCTTTTCTCATCTCTCCAACCAGTCATGACATCATAGAAAGCTATCAGGTTAGTCTGACATGACTTCCCCTTGGTAAATCCATGTGGACTACTCCTGATAGCTTTCTTTTCCTCCATATGCTCTGAGATGACACTCAGGATGAGGTGTTCCATTACTTTTCCAGGGATGGAGGTGAGGCTGACCGGTCTGTAATTTCCTGGGTCCTGCTTATTTCCCTTTTTGAAGACTGGGATGACATTGGACTTCCTCCAGTCCTTGGGCACCTTGCCTGTTCTCCAGGACCTCTCAAAGATGATGGAGAGTGACCCTGCAATGACTTCTGCCAGCTCCCTCAGCACTCTCGGGTGTATCCCATCCGGACCCATGGACTTGTGGATGTCCAGCCTTCTTAACTGATCTCTAACTTGGTCCTCCTCCACCAAGGGAAGATCTTCCTTAGTCCAGACTATCTCCGATTCATCCAGAGTCCATTTCTCCTGGGGCTTGGCCTGAGCGTTAAAGACTGAGGCAAAGAAGGTATTCAGCAACTCAGCCTTCCCTGCACTCTCTATTACCGTGGCACCCGACTCATTTAACAGATAAGCAGATATTGCACATCATGTCCTTAATTGCAATAGGAAATGATACATAAAAAGGCCAGATATACCTAAATTTCACAAATGGAAAGGAGTCTCTGCAATTCTATTAATCTATGCAATTCCGAAAACACTTTGAAACAGGTCCCTGCCTGGTTGCATTGTCCCAGAGCAAGTAGTTTCCTGACACTCTCCAAAATGCATGTTTGTAGGTTATATTTATTTTGTATTATTATATTATATTATTTATGTAGGTTTATATATTATAAAATAACATATCAGAATTAACAGGACCTCAAAATAATGAAATTAAAATAGATGAAAATATTTTGGTTTTTAATATTTGATTCTTCACAGTAGAATCTATTTTATAAATCATGTCAGATGAATTTCTTGAGCAGCCTTGTCTAGGCAACTCATTGTAAGTAGAAGTAAGTAGAAGTAAGAAGACTAAAGAATTCCACTGTAGATGTAAGAAAACAAACCACAACAGACATTGATGGAAACACACTGCTCAGAGAAGGTTCAGAAATGTCATCTCAGTTTGACACACATTTTCATGATTAATATATGTAAAATATATATAGATACATAGACGGATATGTACCTGTATAGATACACAGATATATAGATACATGTATATTTTATATATAAATAATAGATGTATATTTAATATATTAATAATAGATATATAAAATAGATATATAGAGATATATATCTATATATATATAGATATATAAAATAGATATATAAAACAGTGCAGAAATAGATAGATTTAATTAAGCAAATAATTGTTGAACTGAAATAAAAAGGACATTTT
This sequence comes from Scolopax mira, assembly GCA_004320125.1. NCBI lineage: Eukaryota > Metazoa > Chordata > Aves > Charadriiformes > Scolopacidae > Scolopax > Scolopax mira. Next base: position 1,481 of record BJBW01011382.1, read on the forward strand.
CAGCCCAGGATATAGTTTGTTTTCTGGCCTGTGACTGCGCATTGTTGTCTGATGTCTAACTTTTTATCCACTGGTGTCCCCAAGTCCTTCTTGGCAGGGCTGCTCTCAATCCCTGAATCCCACAGACTGTAGTCATACCAAGGGTTGCCTCGGCCCAGGTGCCGGACCTTGCACTTGGCCTTGTTGAACTACATGAGGGTCACACAGGCCCACTTCTCAATCTTGTCCAGGTGCCTCTGGATGACATCTCGTCCCTCAGGTGTGTCAAACACAGTACCCAGCTTGGTGTCATCTGGAAACTTGCTGGGGGTGCACTCAATCACACTGCCTGTGTCTTTAATGCAGATGTTGAATGGTATTGCTCCCAATAAGGACCCCTGAAGAATGCCACTTGTCACTGATCTCCATCTGGACATCAAGCTGTTGTCCACTACCTTCTGGTTGCGCTCATCTAACCAATTCCTCATCCACCGAACAGTCTGCCCATCAAACCTTTTTATCTCCAATTCAGAGAGAAGGGTATTGTGGGGGACCATGTCAAAGACCTTAGAGAAGTCCAGATAGACAACATCCATAGCTCTTCCCTTGTCCACTGATGTTGTCACTCCATCATAGGAGGCCAGTAGGTTGGTCAGGCAGGATTTGCCCTTGGTGAAGCCATGCTGGCTGTCTCAAATCACCTCCTTGTCCTCCATGTGCCTTAGCATAGCTTCTAGGAAGATCTTTTCCATGATCTTCCCAGGCACAGAGATGAGGCTGACAGGTCAGTAGCTTCCAGGGTCCTCCTTTTCAGCGATGACCAATGAGAGTGCCAGAGGCAATGGGCACAAACTGAAACACATGATGTTCCCTCTGAACATCAGGAAACTTCTATACTGTGAGGCTGACTGGGCCCTGGCACAGTCTTTGGAAGCTTTCAAAATCCATTTGTTCATGGTCCAGGGCAACTGGCACTAAGTGTCTCTGCTTGAGCAGAGGCCTTGGACCAGATTTACTTCAGAAGTCCCTTACAACCTCAGCCATTTTGTGATTATGTACATGTTTATTATGTCATGTCAAAAAAGGCATATCCACAAACTGTTTATTTTGTTTCATTTTTTAAAAGATTAAAATGGGTTTATTCCAATTTAATTTAAAAATACTGCTGAAAATTGAAGGAACTGTGATACCTCTTAGCCACAAAAAAGAGATTCTTAGAATTATTAAACAATTGACAAAATAAAGTGTCAGCTTAAAAATATTTTTTTTTGTTTCTTAACTTTTTTGTTTTTTAATTTATTTTAAATTAAAAATGCTATTAAAAATCACAGGAAAAAAATTTATGGTATTCTTAGTGAAGAATGTTATTAAAAATCACAGGAAAAGAAAATTATTAGTAAATAATCTAAAATGCTTCAGCATTAACAAGGTTTAAGGCTCCTACCAAATTTTTACTCTCTCTTAATCCTTTAAGAATAAAAAATGAACATAAAATTAATTTTCTGTACAGATAAGCACAAAATAATTGTAACACATATTGAAAGGAAGTAGCTAAATTGTACCTACTCTAATATAAATTAATTTCTTACATTGGTCGAGCCACCAATCTTTCTAGTTTGACTTGAATGAAAAAAATAAGAACTGTTTAAGTTTAGCAGATGGTTTCAAGCAAATCAAAGTAGCAAAATTAAACTAAAGTTCTATGGCTACATTGCAGGTTCTATTATTTAATTTTCAGGATCATGATATTTTCCTTTTAATATGCTAATACAGATTGGCTTCTCCTGAATTCCTTTGAATTTTGAATTACATTGTTTGATATCCTATTTCTCAAGTCTGACTACTTTGCCAGTATAATTACTGCACCTTGAAAATGAAATAAGGTATTATAAAAACTCAAGCTATAAATGTAAGCCTTTATTTTGAGAGCATGTCAGTACAATCTTTCCAGTCTGTTAATAATCTTTGCAGTCTATGACTTCATCTTTTTAAGTGAATTTTAAAGTAAGGAACCCAAATCTTTTTTTTTTTTCTCAAAGGGGCAATGATTAGATTTTAATTTTGACCTGGCTTCTCTCCAGAGCGCTCTTCAGTTAATTTTCAGTGCAATGAAAATGACAGTGTGCTTTATTTGATTTATACTTAAGTATAAATCATAGTAGGAAAAAATTCACCTTTTGGTAATAAAAAGAAAATTTTCACCTCCAGCTCTCAATAACTTTCTGTTGAAACTTTGTATTTTAATTATGAAAAAAGAAAAAAAGTTGTAGTCCTTTCATCTGACATGTCAATAGCTTTATTTCATTCTATAGTGGCAGAAGTTGCACATATGAATTATGAAAAGAACTATTAATAAAAACTCGCGCAGAGACCGGTAACCAAGAAAGCCAGCATGATCTCTTTCAACACAATAAAGGCTAGAGGTGATGCTGATCTGTGAACAGTTACCTTTTGCAAGTGCTGATTTAAATGAACATTTTAAAGACTGCAGCACTGCACAGTATTGTGCTTGCTTTTCAATTAGCATACATGTTAAAAAATAAACAGCTCACATTTTGGGCAATGAAACCTTTAACGTTGTCATATTTGACTCTCTCCTCATCCACATTTTATGTTGGAGAGTAAAACAAAAAACTCAACCAACCCTCTGGGATCTGTTTTAGTCATCTCTTTCCTAGCATTCTTTTCTTGATCTCTTTCAGAGTGGGTATATTCTTTGTATATCATAGACATTACAATACAAGTACCTGGTCCTGTAGTGAGCTGCCACTCTTAGTCTACCTTCATCTTCCCATATCCTTCAAAATATTAACTGAAACAGAATCACTACTTATGCATGTCAGAGGATCATGTGCTATACTGTTAAAGGAAACATGGAAAGAAACGACTGAGTAGTGCCAACTGGAGTAGTGTTACAATTCCCTCTGCCACATTTGTCTGGCAGAGAACTAACTGGAGTGGTTCAAACCAGAGCCAGGGATTGAGTTAACAACTGAGCAGTAAGGGTGTCCAGCATCTGGTGTTTGAGGTATCTACCTGTTTTTGGTTTTGTTTTTTTTTTTTTATTATTTTGTAGTGTCATATACTCAATATGAAGTAACTTCAGGATGTCATATGAGGATTCTAATACTGATATTTACTTGACTTTTAAGCAGATTTGAACTTGGATTTCCAGAATAGTAACCGGGATTTGGAACCAAAAGTATTTGTCATTGTCATGTAATTTTTGTCTTTTTTTTTCTTTCATGGTCTGAAGGAAATAAATTTTGCAGACTCAGGTAGAGAACAAATAGCTCAGTGATATCTTTTGCGGTATCAGTGACATCTTTTGCGGTATCAGTGACATCTTTTGCGGTATCACTGACTCCTTTGTTTATTCATTGGACCCTCAGCTCAGGATCTGAGGATTCTCTAAGGAACAGTAAGTTTGCTGAAATGAACGTGAAGAGATTTAGATATGTAAGAACAATATCTCTGGCTTCCTATGTAGAAATTACTTCTGTAGATGTAGATATCATCTGATATTATTACAATTATGGAATTATCTAAAACTCCCCATAAAAAAAAAAAAAAGACTGAAGTGGAAGCTGATTCTGGCCTTACTCATCACTGCCCAATTCTCAATGTTGTGACCTTCCCCATAAACAGCCCTTTATGGTGCCCAACATTGGGTGGCAAAAAAGGACACTGACCATGGTGAGCAGCCAAATACCTGCCTCTCACTCACGCCCTTCTCTTGTGGGATGGGGATAACATTAAAGAATGATGAGAAGACTCATCATTCAGGCAACTAGTTCAACCTCTTCCTCAAATCAGGGCTAATGCCAACACTGGATTTGGTCATCACCTGGTCTACTAATTCAGGAAAACCTTCAACGAAGAAGACTACTTAGCCTCTGAAAAGCTTGCTGAAGTTGTTCACTACTTTCCAAGTACTTCCCCATCCCCATCCCCCCAGAAATGTCCATACTATACCTTGAAGCATTCGCCCCTTACATTTTGTGGTGCTTCCAAAAAAAATTTGGTTCCATGACTTTCCCTTTAAAATGTCTTAAAGCACTTAGCATCCTCTTCACCAGACTAGTTAAGTGGACTAAATAAATCCACTTCCTTAGTCTCGCCTCTCCTAGCTGACGTGCCATCTTGATAGCCTGTCACTACCAGTTTCTTCCTATGTCTTTTGGATTGTGGAGAGCAAAATTGGAACCAATGTTCTAGGTGCAGCCTTAGCAGCACCAGGTATTATGGGAATAATAATGTGGCCTACTGACAGAAATTTTCCTGATTTAAACAAATATGCCGTTTTCTTCATTCATGCTGTTGGCTCATAATCAGCCTGGCATCTATCATAATCCCCAGGGGTTTTTCTGAGAATATTTACTATTCAGCTTGTACTTAGCATATTATGATATCTCCAGTTACTCCTTTTCAGTTTCACAGCTCTGCACTGCTTGGGTATCTGTTGACCCAATCTTGAAGTTTATTGAGGTCACTCTGGATGAAGTGCTGCCATTAATCTTTTTCTATTCTGAACAGTTTTACTTTTTAACACCCAGAGTATTCAGTAGTTGCAGATTATAAACTGATGAGAGTTTTCACAATAACAGTGTCATTATTATTATTATTTGTAGCAGTATTAGTAGTAGTATTTAAAATAAATAATTTTAAAAATACCTGTGGTGGAAGCAGTGGTAATCTGATATAAGCAAGTAGCATACTTAGGTCATTGCATCGCCTCTGCATATCATACTTCACCCACATCATTAAGGCATGGAAAATAGTCTCTTCATCAGGAACATTCACATCATCACTGGCAAGAAGTTTGTGCAGTTCATCAGCTGGTAGAAGTAAAAATTCTTGATTTCTTATGACTTCCATTATATTCTCCTGAAAAGAAGAAGTATTTCAGATTCAGTAATAGTGTAAGAAAATAAAAGCAGCTATTAAAGCTAATAAACCCATAGGATTAGCTGCCCTCTTACAGCTCATGAGAAAAACAAACCAAAGATGATTAGAATTGAACAGTTATAGTCGTAATTCATGTATAAATATATTCATTTAAAAATATGAAGATTATATGGTAATATTGTAATCAAAAACTGACAGAATTAGTAAAGGCATAAAGGCTAGGGCAGGTCTGTGGATTGCTTGATTTTTTTATAAACTCAGTTGTAATTGAGCACATCCAAAATACTGTAAACCTTTACATGCACATACTACCTTTTCCTGTATTTTTTCACTATCATCTGACCCATTTCTTAAATAATTTGTCAGTCATATAATTATCAATATAGAGATGATGGCTGTCTATACATATGAAAAGGCTGAGAGGAAGATCAACACCATGAACATCATTATTTCTTGAACTTGTTTATAACAGATTATTAGCATACAGTCAACTTGCAAAATGTATACAACAATTAAAAACTCACTGTACTGAAATTATAATACATACAGGAATAGCTACAAAAAAACTAACCAAAATAAAACATATAAACTATATAAACTAAAGAAAAATATTTCATTTAGTTGACTAAGTCATAAGAACTGACTTAAGTGTCCTCTGAACCACCTACTCTACATTAACAGGACACAACAGAAGCACAGCTCTGCAGGGTATCTTTCTCCAAATATTTCTTGTAGGGTGTTTGATCTCTGTGGAGAGATTGCAAATGTATTCTCATATTCTTGATTTGTAGATAATTGTAAGAAGAAAGTGAAGTAGGCATAGACTTGGAGGCACAAGACTCCCCTCCTGGAAAAAATCTAATTTTTGACATAAAAATATCCTGTAAAAGTGTTGGAGGGAGGAGGAAGTTACAATATCTGATAGATAAAGGATAATAATGAATGATTCTTTTGGAATCATTCATGATACTTTTGGATAGATTTTATGAGAGTAAAATGAGAAGGAGGGAAAGAATGACAAAACATCAGTCAAGGACTTAACTGTAAGAACATCAAAATTGAAAGAAGTAGATAATTCCACTGCAACACCCACGCAATTAAATTCTTAGCATACTATAATTGTTTGAGTCTGGGTCATGGGAAAGACTAACTGGTCATCAAGATCTGAGATAAAAGTAATGCAGTATTACTGAGACTATATAACTAGTAATGGAAAAAATGGTGAAAAAATTAAAACATCAGAAATATACTCTGGCCCTAGTAAGTCACATGTTTTTCTACACCTGCCCCATGCAGTACAAGGAAATTATTATTTAATTCTCCAACATCCTATTATTTTGAATGTTACTGCTTAAAGAACTGGACTTTGTGTCCAGTTCTGGGCTCCCTAGTTCAAGAGGGATAGGGAACTACTGAAGAGAGTCCAACAAGATGATTAAGGGAGCACCTCCCTTATGAGGAAAGGCTCAAGGAGCTGGGGCTCTTTAGCCTCGAGAAGAGCAGACTGAGGGGAGACCTTATCTATGTTTACAAGTTCCTAAAGGATGGGATGAAGGGTGTTGGAACCAGACTCTTTTCAGTGGTTTCCAGTGAAAGGACAAGGGGGAATAGGCATAAGCTGGAACACAGGAAGTTCCACTCAAATATGAGGAAAAACTTCTTTACAGTGAGGGTGACACAGCACTGGAACAGGCTGCCAAGAGAGGTCATGGAGTCCCCTTCTCTGGAGATTTTCAAGACCCGCCTGGATGCAGTCCTGAGTAATCTGCTTTAGCAGGGGAGTTGTACTAGATGATCTCTAGAAGTCCCTTCCAACTCTGTCTAATCCGTGAATCCATGAAAAGAATCTATCAAAAACTAACTGAAGAGTATTTTATATAAGGTAGGAGAGATGAATAATACAGGCATAGACATGACAAAATCATCACGGACAAGTGCATTGGAATGTGTAATTTAAATACATATGAAATACATATGTGCAAGTAGAATAAATTAGCTAAAGCTGAAAGTGATGTTTTTTACTATGAATCATAGAATCATACAATGGATAAAGTTGGAAGATCATCGAGTTCGAACTGTCCTACCATCACCTGGGACACCTCCCACTAGAACAGATTGCTCAAAGCCCCATCCAACCTGGCTTTGAACAACTCCAGGGATATGGCATTCACAATTTCTCTGGACAGCCTGTTCCAGTGTCTCACCACCTTCACAGAAATTAATTTCTTCCAATTATCTGATCTAAATCTATTCTCCTTCAGTTTAAAACTGTTACCCCTCATCCAATCACTAAAGAGTCCCTCCCCATCATTCATGTATGTTCCCTTTAAGTACTGCCAGGCTGCTATAAGCTCTCCCCAAAGTCTTCTCCAGGCTGAACAACCCCAATTCTCTCAGCCTGTCCTCAGAGGGGAGATGTTCCAGCCTTCTGAGCAGAATGAAGCACCATCCAAAGTGAGATGGTGAGGGACCTGCTCCAACACCTGGATACGCACATATGGGACCAGATAGGATCCACCTGAGGGTACTGAGGGAGCTGGCAGAAGTGCTCACTGAGCCACTTTCCATCATTTACCAGCAGTCCTGGCAAACTGGCAAGGTCCCAGGTGACTGGTGTCTAGCAAATGCCCACAAGATGGGCAGACAGGATAATCCAGGGAATTACAGGCTTTTCAGTTTGACCTCAGTGCCTGAAAAAGTCATGGAAGAGGTCATGCTGAGTGCCTTTCTGCAGCAGATAAAGGACAATAGGTGATCAGGCCTAGTCAGCATGGGTCTATGAAAGGCAGGTTCTGCTTGACAAACCTGATCTCCTTCTATGACAAGGTGACCCACTTGGTGGATGAGGGAAAAGCTGTGAAGTCGTTTACCTGGACTTTAGTAAGGCCTTTGATATGGCTTCCCACAGCATTTTCCTGGAGAAACTGGCTGCCCACGGTTTGAACAGGAGTACTCTTTTCTGGGTAAAAAACTGTCTGGAGGGCCAGGCCCAGAGAGAGACTGTGAATAAAGTTAAATCCATTTAGTGGCTGGTCATGAGTGGTTTTCCCCAGCACACAGTACTGGGGCAAGTTCTCTTTAATATCTTTATCAATGATCTGGATGAGGGGACTGAGTGCAGCCTCAGTCAGTTTGCAGACACTACTAAGTTAGGTGGGAGTATTGATCTGCTACAGGAAGAACATTGAGATACTGGAGCATATCCAGAGAAAGGCATCAAAGGTGAGAGGTCTAGAGAATAAGTCTTATGAGGAGTGGCTGAGGCAACTGGAGTTGTTTAGCCTAGAGAAAAGGAGGCTGAGGGGAAACCTTATTGCTCTCTACAGCTACCTGAAAGGAGGTGGTAGAGAGGTGGGGGTTGGTCTCTTCTCCCAAGTCATAGGTGATAAAACAAGACGAAATAGCCTCAGGTTGCACCAGGGTATGTTTAGATTAGAAAAAAAATTTTACACTGAAAAGGTTCTTAAGCATTGGAATGGACTGCCCAGGGAAATGGTTGAGGCACCATCCTTGGCGGTATTTAAAAGATGGTTAGATGTAGTACTTCAGAGATATGTTTTAGTGATGGTTTTTGTTGGTGTTAGGTTGATAGTTGGACTAGATGATCCAAAAGCTCCCTTTCGACCTAGGCAATTCTATGATTCTATGATCTTCATGGCTCTCCTCTGGGCTCTCTCTAACAAGTCCGTGACCTTCTTATGTTGGGAGCTCCAGAGCTGGATGCAATAGATGTCCATTACATGCGTCCATAAAGCAGTCATGTTATGAATGTGAATATTTTTATATGTAAAACTTTACTTTCAATGAGTAACATTTTAACTATACATATGCACCCAAAATGGGATGCTGACAAATAATAGAAAGTATATATATGATCATGGTCTGTATTAACCATGTTGTTATATTTACATAACTGATAGTTAGATCAAAATATGACTCCATTCTTTCTTAAAATTGTTTTATTAGCTACTAATAGGTACATTAAAAATAAATTTTTATGGGATAAGTTTCTATTCTGTTGACTCCTGATAAAGCGTAAAAGCTGTAAAACTCAGAAATGTAAGGGAACTAGTTTGCAGGCACTTAACCACAAGTTGGCTTAATTCATTTTAATTAAAATGCCATAAAGCTCAGAAAATTTCATTGCACTTTTCAATAAAATGATTTATAAGCCAAAGTTTAATTAAGGCTGGTTAAAATGATGTTAAATCCCATTATGAAAAAAATAAAAAAAATAACTCTTCTTCTTAATAGGAACCAACATCAAACTTTGCAATAGAACATTAATCCAAAAACCTAATATTATTGAGAACATTGCAATGGTGGAATAAATTTTATGAACTCAAGGAACTTAATTAATTTTGAATAACACTCAGAGCAGTGGCTCTAAATTCAGAGCAATAAATTTAGGTTTGATTAAGATTTTTTTCAATTTTTTATTGTTTTTTCATTTGGATATATGCTTAAGAATAACTTATTCCAGTCCTGATTTACTACTGACTGAAAGCATAATCTGATAAAGTTTTCAGATAAAACATATGAGACCAAACCTGTTCTTATAAACATCTGCTCTTATACTAGTTTCACATTATTCAGGGCTGAGTATTTAAGAAAATGCTATTTAATAAAAATTCTTTATATAACTAGCTTCTGTATATATATACACAAATTTATGTGGCATATTTATAAATATTTTATATATATTAACCAGCAAGAAAACACACATTCTTGATCTTCAAAGATAAAAATTTTCTCTTTCAATTATTTAGATTTCCAGATTTGACTAGAAATCTGATTCCTAGATCACATTTTAATTTCTTGAGATTAATTTCATTTGGAGCATCCAAGCATATTTCAAAAGCTTGCTGTTTTATCACACAGTCATAGAATGGTTTGGGTTGGAATGAACCTTAAAGATCATCTAGTTCCAACCCCCCTGTCATGGGCAGGAATACACCCCACTAGACCCGGTTACTCCAAGTCCCTTCCAACATGGCCTTGAATACCTTGAATCAAGCATCCACAACTTCTCTGGGCAATCTGTTCCAGTGCCTCACCACCCTCACAGTAAAGAATTTCTTCCAAATATCCTATCTAAATCTCCCCTCTGTTACTTTAAAACCTTTAGTCATATCAGTAAAGATCAAGAGTCCCTCCCCATCTCTCCTGTAGGACCCCTTGAGATACTGGAAGGTCTCCCTGGAGCCTTCTCCAGGCTGAACAACCCCAACTCTCTCAGCCTGTCTTCATAGGAGAGGTGCTCCATCCCTCTGATCATCTGATCATCTGATCATCTGATCATCTTTGTTGGCTTACCCTGGACTCTCTCCAACAGGTCCATATCCTTCATGTATTGGGGGTCCTGGAGTTGGATGCAGTACTCCAGGTGGTGTCTCATGAGAGCAAAGTAAAGGGGAAGAATCACCTCCCTTGACTTGCTAACCATGCTTCTTTTGGTGCAGCCCAGGATATGGTTGGCTTTCTGGGCTGCAAGAGCATGTTGATGAGTCATGTTGAGCTTCTCATCCACCAATAGCACCAAGTCCTTCTTCTCAGGGCTGTTCTCAATCCGTTTTCTGCCCAGCTTGTATTTATGCTTGGGATTGCCCCAACCCCTACGCAGAACCTTGCACTTGGCCTTGTTGAACTTTATGAGTTTTGCATGGGCCCAATTCTTAAGCCTGTACAGGTCTCTCTGGATGACATCCCAAAGCAAAGTTGCTGAGAGTGCACTGAATGCCATGTTGCCCACAATGAAGTTAAAAGCATTGGTCCCAATACCAACCCTTGAGGAATGCCACTCATCACTGTTCTCCACTTGGATATCAAGCTGTTCACCCCAATTCTTCGTGTGACAATCCAGCCAATTCCTTATACTTCTGTCAAATCCATGTCTCACTAATTTAGAGACCAAGATGTTGTGTGGGACAGTGTCAAATGCTTTGCCCAGTCAAAGTAGATGATGTCAGTTGCCTTCCTTTGTTCAACAAAGCTGTAACCCCATCAGAGAAGGTCACCAAATTTGTCAGGCACAATTCGCCCTTAGTGAAGCCATGTTGGCTGTCATCAAATATCTTCTTATTTTCCATGTGCTATAGCATACATTCCAGGAGGATCTGCTTCATCATCTTGCCAGGCATAGAGAAGAGACTGCGTGACCAGTAGTTCCCTGGGTCTTCCTTTTTTTCTTTTTTAAAATTGGGGGTTATGCTTACCTTTTTCCAGTCCATTGGGACTTCACTGAACTTGCCGTGACTTCTCAACTGTGATGGACAGTGGCTTAGCAACTTCATCCACCATTTCCTTCGGGAACCCAGATGTATCTTGTCAGGTCCCATGGACTTGTGCACCTTCACGTTCTTCAGATGGTCTCAGACCTGGTCTTCTCCTACTGTGGGTGGTAGTTCATTCTCCCAATCCCTTCCTTTGCCCTCTGCAACGCAATCAGTGTGGCTAGTTCGCCTGCCGCTGAAGACTGAGGCAAAGAATTCATTGAGTACCTCAGCCTTGTTCATATTCTAGGTAATCAGGTCTCCTGTTTCCTTCCTGAGGGGGACCACACTTTCTCTATTCTTTTTTTTAATCAGTAATGTACCTGCAGAATCCTTTCTTATTGCCCTTGATGTCCCTGGCCAGATTTAATTCTGTCTAGGATTTAGGTTTCCTAACCTGACTCCTGGCTTTCCAAAGAGTTTCTCTGTATTCTGCCCCTTCATTGCTTCCACCCTCTGGAATCTTTCTTTATGTGTTTATCACAACAGAAATAATTTATTATAAGCTTATTTTGGAATAAATCTGACTTTCTTTTAAAATATAATTGGTCTTCATTTTTGCACTTTAGGGCACAGGATATAAATGGTGTCTGCTATCTACTGGTTAAAATTTTCTGCATAAATGAAAAATTAAATTCTCCTGAAATTAAGGTGCAAGATAGGAATTAAGCTACCAGTCTCAGTCTAGTGAAGCACTTTAGGAATGCTTATGCCCTCATGGGCTTAAGAATAAGGGTACTCGGTGTTTAAGCATGTCCAGGGTTATGTGACAGAGGTCTATGACTTTTCAGGACCTGTAACTTTTGACTCTGACACAAGAAGCTTTGTAGATTTGGTCTTCACTGTCTCATAAGTTTCAGAAGATCAACTGGGCAGTGACCAATGCCTCTCCTGCATGGGTCATTCACTTAGCCTTTCCCTTCAGCAAGAATTGTAGTATTTTAATGTAGTAGAGTAGTGGATTTTTGCTTTTAAATTAGAAAAGGTAACTTACAGTGGAAAGTATAAAAATCTCTGAACCTACATTGGGAAAACTATGTCTCATTTGGTTGCCCTTCCACTTTCTCAAAATCATTACAGAATAACTATTGCTGTGAGGTCATAGCATTTCCACGGCAGAGCTGTTTCACTTTTAAACCTTTTCAGCAGCACACAGGATTAGAATTAAATGACAACAAAGTATTAGCACAGTAGAGTCATGTAAACAAAACATATCTGCATTTAAAGGTAGATAAGCAAGCCTCTGAGTATCTGAGTCTAACACATTGTGTTTCATAGGAACATAAATGCTCTAATGAAATTAAACTATTACCAAATGGAATGTACTGTAAATATATTCTAATACATGTATCCTTATAATGATGTTATCAATACAAATTGTATTTATTTTTTTTGAATCAAGACCTGTAATGATCTTTATTTCACATGGAACCAAATTATCTTGCAAAAGTTAGTTCTCATTGATGTTCATGTCATTGATTTCACTAATCAGCATGTATGAGTTGTAAGGATGAATTTGAGAAAAAATTATTCAGTATTATAAAAAATATGAAATAATTTCATACCTTGACAAAGAATGTCATGTTCTGAGAGCACTTCTTAAAACCTGTGACAGTAAAATACTTAGCAGGTTTTTTGGTTTTGGATGTAGAAGTCTTATTTAAGACCTTTTTCATTTTACTGTTTTTGATACTGTGGACTTTCTTTCCTTCTTTCTTAAGGAGAATGGGCTTTTCAAATTCCTGAACTACTGTTAGGCAAAGGACTAGCACTTATTAATATGCCTATGGTCTGGTTCTGTAACCAAATCCCAGATTTGAGAAGCTCTATATGCTCTATGTAATGTCCATGAAGCTACATGCTTCTTCCAGTACCAGAAGCCAGTCTGATGTCAGCATTAGAAAAGGGATTTAAAGGCTGGGACTTCAAAGGATAGGTAGTTAGTGGAAAGACACTGCGTAAGTCTGTGCTCCTCTGAACTTTGTTAGTGGGAAGAAAGATCAGTAGCTACTGCTTTTTGGGTAGCAGACAGGAAGATCAGGACAGAAGATACTGTGACTATGGATACCAGCTCACACAGCATAAATGGAAATCTTAATAGAGATTTCTAGCTGACAAAATTATACTACCACAATCTAAATATTTCCTTTCTTACTTGCAACTTTTAATTTTTTTTTCAATTTTTTTTCCAAAATTCCAGAGTTTCAGGTTTTAGGACATGACTCTAGAGAACTAGCCAGATTATAGTTTAATTCATCATCAGTATCATGCAGCATTCTGTGATTTCAAAATCTAAATGTAGATTATAACCAGTTGGTCATAGATGTTTCCCGATACGCCAGCTCATCTCAATAAACTGACTAAAATTTTCAACCTAGAGGGCCTTAATCTTGCATGTTTACTTAACTGTGTCAGAATGGTTAATGTTTGTTTCCTGTTTTGCTGAAGGATCTTGGCTCACACATGCTGGACATAATCTTCTTCGTGTCTGAGAAGATCCAAGAAGCCTGAACCTGTACACAAAACAGACTGAATTTGCTAAACAGATGAGGACATCTACACATCCTGCTTCGCCTGAACTTTGCCTGACTCCCAAAACTATTCTGGAATGTTCTGTGTCACAATAACTCTGGATCTTCTGGGTGCTAAGACCCAGTGCATGCCTAATATGTTCTTCCTAGCATGGTAGCTAGGAAAAGCAGAACTCTAGTAGCCTGTGAACCAATTACCTTCTTCATTACTCCACTTTTTTTTTTTTTCCCTTTTTTGGGGTCTTTTTTCTGTTAGTTTATGATCCCAAAATAAAGTTAATAGAACCAGAAGGCACAATTTGGGGACCTAAAAAACTGGAATGTTTGTGTCCCATGATTGAATTGGCCCAGATTGATAAATTTGTGATTGGAAGGGTTCTCAGCATTATTTCAAGAAAATAGCAAAAGAGCTCAGCACTATGAATCATCCAGAGGTAGTATTTTGGACTGAAAAGGCTAAAAGTGGCAAAAATAGAGACAGTGAAAACTGTCATATTGGTGCAGTACTGCATAGTGTGGTACACAGTTATACTGACTCTGGTGACTGTCTTGTTTAGCTTTTACTTGTATAAAATGTATCCTTAGCACTCCCAAAACATAGAAAATATGAGCTGCCCCAACTTTTTAAATTGTACTGGAGTGCATCAAGAAGAGTGTGGCCAGCAGGTCAAGGGAGGTCATCCTACCCCTCTACTCCACCCTGGTGAGGCCCCATCTGGAGTACTTTGTCCAGTTCTGGGCTCCCCAGTTCAGGAAGTACAGGGAACTGCCAAAAAGGGTACAGCAAAGAGCTACAAAGATGATTAAGGGCTTGGAGCATTCCTCTTATGAGGAGAGGCTGAGGGACTTCTGTCTTTTTATACTTGATAAGAGAAGACTTAGGGGGGATCTGATCAATGCTTACAAATACTTAAAGGGAGGGTTGTCAGGAGGATGGGGCTGATCTTTTCTCAGTGGTGCCCAGGGACAGGACAAGAGGAAATGGGCACAAACTTGAGTATAAGAAGTTCCACCTAAACATGAAGAGGAACTTCTTTACTGTGAAAGTGGTAGAGCACTGGAAGAGGCTGCCCAGGGAGGTGGTGGAGTCTCCTTCTCTGGAGACATTCCAGAGAAGTCCACCTGGACAAGTTCCTGTGCAACGCGCTCTAGGTAGACCTGCTCTGGAGGGGGGGTTGGACTAGATGATCACCAAAGACCCCTTCCAACCCCATATGATTCTATGATTCTCACCTAGGTAACAGAACAACAATTTTGGGGGTTTAAATTATAACACTCCGGGGAAGTAGTCATCATGGCACTCTCATTTCCTTACTCTCCTAGTATGACTTTTCTTTCTTCTGTACCCAGCTCCTGTTTGCTGCCTCAATCCAGCACTATCATCCAATTTACAGTCAGGCCACAGTGGCTTCCCTAACCTATAGGTCACAGAGTCGCAGAATCATTTAGACTCAAAGGGAGCTCTTGAGATCACCTACTCCAATGCCCTTGTTGAAGCAGGGTTGGATAGGGCAGATTGTCCAAGACTGTGTGTAATCAGATTCTTAAAGCTTTCACATAAGGTCACTCTACAGCCTCTCTTCACAATGTATTCCAGTATTTGACTGGAATACCCTCTCCAGCAGTTCCCTGTCCTTCCTGAACTGGGAAGCCCAGAACTGTACACAGTACTCCAATGTTTTTCACAGTAAAAAAGTGTTTTCTCATGTTCTGTCAGAATTTCATGTCTTTTTAAATTTGTGTCCATTCTCTCTTGTCCTGTCACTGGGCACTACTGAGAAGAGTCTGATGGTTTCATCTTCAGTCCCTTCCATCAGGCATTGACACACTGACTGGCAATATACATTGATAAAGTTCCCCTTGAACTTTCTCTTCTACAGGCTGATGACTCCCAGCTCTCCCAGCTTCTTCTCATATGAAAAATGCTCAAGCAACTATTGGATCAACCACTGGAGACAAACCATTCCAACACTGGTGCCCTGATGGGAGGAGGTACTACCACTTACAGCCTCATGAAGGGCAGCACAATACCAGGATAAAATAATGAGCTTAGGGAATCATACAGAATCCAGAATAAGTTTGAAAGGACCTTTAAGATCATCTAGTCCAACCGTCAACCTAACTCTGACCAAACAAAACAAAACAAAACAAAACAAAACAAAACAAAAAAACCAAACCAAACCAAAACAAAAACCAACCAACCAAACGCAAAACTAAACCAAACCAAAACAAAAACCAACCAAACAAACGCAAAACTAAACCAAAACAAAACAAAAAAACAAAACCAACCAAACAAAAAACTTCAAACCAACACTAAATCATATTCCTAAACCATGTCAACTCATCTTTTGAATATCTCCAAGGACGGTGCCTCAATCACTTCCCTGGGCAGCCCATGCAATGCTTGCTAATCCTTTCAGTGAAGAAATTTTTCCTAATATCCAACCTGAACCTAGCACAATTTGAGGCCATTTCCTCTTGTCCTATTGCGTGTGACTTGGGAGAAGACACTTATCCCCGCCTCTCTGCGACCCTCTAGAGCAGATTTCCAGTGGGTGGGCAGGGAACAGATCTGTTAGAATCAGTGTAACAACTTAGTTTGTAGTTTTACAAAAGGGATTACATGAGGTGGTTTCCCTGGACAGCAAGGAACTGCCTTGGAATCCCGTTCAGCTTTGTTTTTAACGCAATTACCCTTTTGGTGAATCTGGTAACATCTGATCCACTGAATATTGCTTCCTATAAAGGGATCATCTCAAACACAACTGGAGATGGATAATTTCCCATTTGAACTTGTCTGTCTTCCACTCATACATACTGGTTCTCATTATGGATATCTCACTCTGATTAATGACTCCATTAGCATGAAAACTTAAAAAACTTGAAATACTCTCTTGTGTCTTTAACAACTCAAAGGAGTTGAGTGGTTATGGCCTCACTTTTACAATTCATTCCCAGTTCTGTGTCCTGTAACACCATGTTGTAATATTTGGGAGTGAAAACAAGATACTTAACACTGTTTCTTGTGGTAGCACCTACATATTCACTGGTAATCCCATAATCATTCACTGACCTATCCTGACCCTACTTAGCTTGTGAGATGTGGTGGAATACAGCACAAAGCAAAGGCTGAAGGTATATGCAAGATCGCATTTATAAAAAAGCTTCATCTTTCATAAATGATTAATAAATACTGTAATTAAGATAATATTCAAAATAGCAATTGAAACCTCAGTCAGGACATTAGAGTTAAATCTTTTCTCATACTCCTGTACTTCAAACTTGAATTAAAAATAAGTATCCATTGAAATGGAAATGCATCTAACGAACCATGGGGAATTGCATGATCATAGAGGAAATCTGCCTTGTTCTATTACTCTCCTTTCCATACTATAAAGATTCGCAGCAGCAATGTTTCTTCTGTCTTTATTACCTATCTCAAAGCATATGTGTTCTGCGTCACATTTGATAGATGTTATTGCTGCTGAATGTTTTAGTTACAGTTTTTTTGAGGAGTGAAATGTTTAAAAATGGTAGTTTATGTTAATATTTCATATTCAGTTGTCATTTTAACTGAAACCAAGTATTTAGAAAAATACAGCAGAGACATAAAAACTTTAGAATTTCTGGTTCATTTACATCAGATTATTGTATTGAAAACATTTATACCTTCCAAGAGCCTTCTAGAAAGCAAATGGTGAAAATATAAAATCCAGGAAATGCCTAAATCATGTGACTAAATCATTCTCCCACATACTTTGTTTTTCATTGTTAGACCCTAATCTACCTTTCAGCTAACATCCAGCATAATTTGAAGCATTCCTGAGAGTCTCAATTAGTATGAAAGAAGAGAATATATTCCAAAGTAGAAAAACATTGGGACACAAAAACAGTTCTAAGAGAGAGCCACCTCTCTATGTAAAAGGGACTTCCAAAACTTTCCACTCCATAGGCAGGTTGGAAGAAAGTCATACGGTAATTACTTTCTCACAGCACTTACAGATTTCAAGTACATTATTAAATGCAGATTAATTCTAAAGACACAATGTTATGGTGCAAAATTAATTAAAATAGACACACATACTCTTCCCATAGATAGCAGAAATTTGTTGTACTCCACAGTATTTCGGAAAATAGAACAATTCACACAAAGAAGTCTGATCATTAACAATGATGATTTCCATACTCCTTACAACAATATAATGGTATATATTAAAATGTAAAATAAACACTGTATTTCGATCTTAAGTGGTTTGTCAAGATATAAGCCACCTGAAAACTTGTTACATTAAGTTGTGGTCTTTGATAGAACACTTAAAAACATGTTAAATGAATGCTGAAAATATATTAACTTACTGTGTGAATCCCAAAAGACAAATTTCAGACTGAAGTGAAATTGTAAAACATTTGTCATCCTGCACATAATATTGATTAAACTGACAGTTACTCTTGTTTTATTAGTGCTTTGGAAATTACAAATTTGGAAGGAACAGACATTACTTTTTACTCTCTCCAAGACTACATGTTATCATCAAATAATCCCATGCTATCAACTAACTATAATATGTAGTAATTTCTTAGCACCAGTTCTTTATTGGGAAGGAGAGGAGGTAAGAGAACTTTATAGCCGTGTCTTGCTTTTGATTGTTTAGGTCTTGGCTTTTTTAGTAGCTTGTGTTCAAGTTCTCATATAATTCATTACCATTCTACTCTTTTTTAAATCCACCACCTAAAAAAGTGTTCTGTATTTTTTTAAAGAACTATTGGAGCCAAATTTATCCAAATTCAACTTCCCAAGCTTAAATGTTCCCTATAAAATAGAAAAAAAATAGATAAGATTTCTGGACTACTTATCACTCATCTAAAATCTTCTAATTTCTTTCTTGTCATTTTTATTTATCAACACAAATAAACAGATAATTTCTTTTAGAAATAAACAACACTACTAGGTGAGATGTACACCCGCAATTATGCTGACGAACAGAGCTGACTTTAGAGCAGAACAGAGTTATAAACATTGTCTAAGATGAAGAATTTAAAACAACATGGGGATATAATACATTTTTAGAATTGGATCTCCTGATAAACTAATGCTCACTGCTTTCATATTTATAAGCTTCCATTTTTCTCTTACCAAGAACAACTTAGATATTAGGTTACATATCACAGCTAACAGTTCCTTCAGAATAGTTGGGTCAATATCAAATAGTCTTAGTGGCCTGTCAGCATTCATATCAAGATAATTATTCTGATTTATACTGTAAAAAAAAAAAAAAAAGATTAATTTATGGTCTAAGACACTTGGTAGCAAATATGAATGTAAACTATTCATTGAAATTTCTGTCTCATGCCTTATCTACCTTGAATTGTTATATCTCAGTCTTACAGAGATTCTCTGTCAGGATTTTTCTTTTTAAAATTTTTGAGAATAATGGAATGCAAAAGCCAAACTTGTTGCTAAGTCTCCCTATGCAGTGCATAAGCAAAGTCAGCCACTAAACAGCAAGCTAAAATCCTGTACAGTAAAGAGGATGCTACTATGAACCTGCCCACCTCCTTTCTTCAGTGATGACACTCAGGTTATGGAGCACAAGTCCTCTCTGGAAAGCAAGCCACAGAATTGTCATAAAATCTGCAGTATCAGTTGTATGATGTCTATGTTTCAAAGTTTAATAATTCAAAAACCTAGATGAGAAATTTTAGAGCATAGAACAAGCCCCACTCTGAATGAATACATTTAATCAGCTCCCAAGAATATATTCTAAGTGTTCATAAACAAGACATTATTTAGTGCACTCCCATTAAAACTGATGTTGTGCATCAGTTGCCACAGACATTGGACTGACTTGATTCAATCAAGACAATTGATGGGATATTAAAATTTTCAAATCTTAAAGTCAGTATCTTAGATTTAGAATCCTATCTAATGCTCGTTCTTTCGTATAGAGTTTCTTAAGAGGAGTTACTAATCATCATTCCGGCCTTATAAAGTCAGGGGGAAAAAATAAAAAATGGTTTAACTTCTTTAATTCTGTATCAACAGAAGATGGTGGTATAAACAATACAGAACAGAGTAGTAAATGGACTAAACTGTGTCCACTAAATGAAATAAATATGGTGCACTCATGCTATATGGCTTTGAGTTCTGTGCTTCCCCGTCTTTGCATTGCAGATTAATCCTTCCTCCAAATAACTTTGGGGTATTTACATTTTGACTTAAACTTGCTGATTTGTCTCAGCACAGGACACAGGATAAACACATAATATAACCTAACTGCATATTTTTATTCTGTGAACAACAAGGAAAAATAGCTTTAAACTAGGATGAAAAGCTCAGGCTTGGATGAAATATGCATCACAACATACCTTATGTTGGTTCTTTCTGTACACTGCTTCATTGACAAAAGAAATATAGTGAGAGTAGAAATACAAGCACGAATAGGATAAGGATAAGGATGGGTATGGACAAGGTTGAGGTACTCAATGACTTCTTTGCCTCAACAAATCTGCCGTCAGCAGCAGCTGAACTAGCCACAATTAACGAGTTGCAGAGGGCAAAGGCAGGAACTAGGTCAATGAGGTACTGCCCACTGTAGGAGAAGACTAGGTTTGAGACCATCTGAGGAATGTGAAGGTGCACAAGTCCATGGGACCTGACAAGATACATCTGGGTTCCTGAAGGAAATGGTGGATGAAGTTGCTAAGCCACCGCCTGTCACAGTTGAGAAGTCATGGCAAGTTCAGTGAAGTCCCAACGGACTGGAAAAAGGTAAGCATAACCCCCAATTTTAAAAAAGAAAAAAAGGAAGAACCAGGGAACTAGTTGTCTCTTCTCTATGCCTGGCAAGATGATGGAACAGATCCTCCTGGAATGGCACATGGAACAGATCCTCCTATAGCACATGGAAAATAAGGAGATGTTTGATGACAGCCAACATGATTTCACTAAGGGCAAATCGTGCCTGACAAATTTAGTGGCCTTCTCTGATGGGGTTACAGCTTTGTTGAATAAGGGAAGAGCAACTGACATTATCTACTTTGACTTGTGCAAAGCATTTGACACTGTCCCAATCTTTGTCTGTAAACTGGAGAGACATGGAGTTGATTGTTGGACAATTTGGTGGATAAGGATCATGACTCATGAATGTGCGCTTGCAGCCCAGAATGCCAACTGTATCCTGGGTTTTGTCAAAAGAAGTCCAGCAGGTCAAGGCATGTGGTTCTGCCCCTCTGCTCTGTTCTCGTGAGACTCACCATACTCACTCTGTCTAACTCTGGGGCCATGAAGGATATAGACCTGTTGGAGAGAATCCAGAGGAGGGTCACAAAGACAATCAGATGATCAGAACCTATCCTGAGGCTCAGAGAGTTGGAGTTGTTCAGCCTGGAGAAGAGAAGGCTCTGGAGAGACTTTATAGCGGTCTTCCAGTACCTCAAGGAGTCCTAAGGGAAAATTGGGGAGGGACTCTTGTAGTGATAGGATGAGAGGTAACAGTTTTAAATGGAAAGAGGGGAGATTTAAATTAGAATTTATATATTATAAATTCTTTGCTGTAAGATTGGTGAGGCACTGGAACAGGTTACCCAGAGAAATTGTTGATGTCCCATCCCTGGAAGTGTTCAAGGCCAGGCTGGATGGGGCTTTGAGCAACATGCTCTAGTGGGAGGTGTCCCTGCCCATGGCAGGGGGGTTGGAACTTGATGGTCTTAAGATCCCTTCCAACCCAAACCATTCTATGAACATCCTGAATGAAATAGAATCAAAGTATGTATATTTTCAGGTATTCACTTTTTCCAGCAGGTATTGTACAAAAATCTTCAAGTGGTGCTGATTTAGGTAACACACTTCCAAAATATATTCCAGATATGTCAGGTCACTTCTATAAGGAACGGGTTGTTTCCAATTTTATGATAAATAAATCAGGTGCAATACATCTCAGCAGGTTCTGATGGATATAATAGTCTGGGAATGTTAAGAACTAAGATTATTTTAACATATGTTATTTAAATGTAATTTAACTAACAAAAAAAGTGGATGTTACTTTGGGAATTTATTCTACAGAATTCATTAATGTATGCTTATATGTTTGAAATTTGCAACAAGAAAAACACAAGTGTTTAAAACATGCTTGCAAAATCCTTTCTGTGGAAGCACTTTGTGATACTACCTTTTATGAGAAAATTATGGAAATAAATTTCAAAGTTTTAGAGCAAATAGGAAAACAGATAGGTGTGCTTCTGAATAACCTCTTAGAACATACCTTTTGAAAATTATAATCAAATCCTAATGAATATAAATTATTAACCATCCCTAGCAATTTCAGAAAGCTATCACAGATTTTGTCTAAATCTAAACACAGAAATAATAATCATCAGTGTCAACTTTGAGTAGGTTTTACTGCTGAAGTAAAGAAAAAGTTTGGATGTCTTTAAAATACCGATCCTCATAATTGTAGTAGAGAAGTTTAGCATTATTTTTAGGGCTAGCTCATGTAAACTCTCGGTCTGTTCACTGTTTATGAAAAGCACTAGACCAAAGGAAGATTAGAATCATAGATTCGTCTAGATTGGAAGGGACCTTAAAGATCATCTAGTCCAACCATCAACCTAAACCTGACAAAGACATAAATAAGAAATAAGAAATAAAAATCACTAAACCATATTCCTGAGGACCATGTCAACCCGTCTCTTGAATACCTCCAGGATGGTGCCTCAACCACCTCCCTGGGCAGCCTATTCCAATGCCCAATAACCCTTTTGGTGAAGAAATGTTTCTTAATATCCAATCTAAACCTCCCCTGGTGCAATTTGAGGCCATTTCCCCTTGTCCTATCTCCTGTGACTTGGGAGACGAGATCAGCACCTGCCTCGTTACACCCCCCGTTCAGGTAGTTATAGAGTATGATAAGGTCTCCCCTCAGCCTCCTCTTCTCCAGACTGAACAACCCCAGCTCTCTCAGCCTCATCCTCATAAGACTTACTCTCCAGACCTCTCACTACCTTTGTTTTCCTTCTCTGGACCCGCTCCAGCACCTCAATGTCTTTTT
>BJBW01011383.1:0-10009 GCA_004320125.1 Scolopax mira
GTGAAGATTTTGAGATGCCAGTCATTGTGTTCCTGACAAGAGATGAAATTCCTGTCGGACCGAGCCCGGCCTCTCCATCCCCTGTCAGCAGTCGCAGAGTTACAGAGATACCCCGAACAGATTCCTGCTGATCTATTAACAGTTGGCTCTCGCTGATTAAACGCAAGGCAGCCAGACAACAATGCAAATTAGGAAGCAGGAAGAATCATTACAAGTTTGATTCATTATGGGAAAGAAGAAAATAATTTCAAACAGGACTAATAAAATAGTTGAAAACACATTTTCCACTGCATCCTAATTTCAGTTAATTATAAAAAGACAACAAACTATTTAGAAATACTGAGTTTTGATTTGCAAATGGAAAACTTTAGTAATGGGTGAAGTCAAAATCTGCAGGAGCTCTTTGCAAAGACTGACCTGATTAAGGAAAAAGAAGTACTTTAATTCATATGGAATTTAAAATCTGCCTTTAATGATTGAAGACTAAAAGCTAATGGGAATAAACTTGGGTATATAAACTGCAATAATTATACAATTATGATGATATATAAAATGATTAATATGATAAGGCTTGGGTTCAATAACACGATATGGGATATGCTGTCACAATGGCCTTAGTAAATCAACCATATGCTATGCAAATTTATTTATCTTTGATTTCTTCTCCCTTCCCAACTAAAAGCTCTGCAGAAGACACAGCATCTCTAACTGCATCTGAAAACATCAGTTACTCTTGCATGAAATTGAACTTTATGAAGAATAGGAAGTTACTGATGGTCTTCAAATTTTGAAGCATAATAGAAATGTTTATCTTTATACTTGGCATAATTTAAACATTTATACACTAGTAATTTAAAATGGCTGAAATGCCTCACGGTTACAGGGTTTACAAATGGTAAGTGAACAATCCAGTAACATTTAAAATGCTGCTTTTTCAAATACCCTGTCTCAGCGTTCTGCTCCTATTCTATCCCATGGAATATAGGATTTTAATTTTCTCTTATTATAGTAAGCAATCACACCTCTATCAATTTTCCATCTTTCCAACAGATGTGCATATTCAAAGGCCTAAACGTTAACTTCCACAAAAAAAAAAACCTAACAAAAAAATGATAAATGCAGCGTTTTTTAGCCATATATATAGCATACACAGCCTTAACATCTTAGCCCATAAATGCCATAAAAAACAGAAAGCAAGAAAAAATGTTTGCTAAAACCAGTCTGTGAACAGAAGCCTGCCAACAGGGCAAATTTTAATATTATTTTCATATATGATCAACTGTAATTTGCCTATTTGGAATGAATGTTCCAGCCCTAAAGTTGCTGTTTATGTCTTTACTTTTGGCACTGAAATTACTTATTTGGGGATTTAATTTGTTTCCTCGAGAAGCCAGACATGGGTCACTGGACGGACTGAGTGCTCCCTCTTGCAATTCTGAACAATAAAAATACACAAGATGAATTAAATAAATGCAGACAACTTTTCTGCAGTCTTTAAGAGGAAGAATTCAAATCAGCTACGATAGGTAGGATAAACAGGATAAACAGATTTAGTAATGCATGTGTGTTTGGGCTCATTATGCCTATAATCTGTTAAAGTATATGACAGCAATTCAGAAAAAGTTTTAAAGCTTGGGTTTGGTTCAAAACCTCATTCTCAAACATTTATGTTTGTTTATCAGGTAAGAATTTCCATACAGAAAAACAAGATGAGCTACCTGAAATTTCAGTGGGTCCATTTCACATCTGGTCAAAAATAACAAAGACACCAGCTGTATCTCATCACCTCCCCTCAGACCTGTCTGCACCCAGATCCCATGCCCAGGAAACTCCTGAACCCAGCCAAGGCCATGGACTCCCACAGCAGAAAAAAAAAAAAAAACCACAAAAGAAACCACCACCAAAAAAAAAAAAAAATCACTTCTTCGAACACTGAGTTTTGAAGATTGAGATCTGATTTGGACCAAACTCAATTCCTCAGACTGAACTGGAAATGTGCTGCAAACTGAAGTTACTGCATCTTTTAAACCCTGACAAATCTCTATCTACACAAGCCTGCTTCATCAGCAGTTTTGTTTCTTTTCCTGGGATGCTTAACTCTGCTGAAAGAAGCTCCTTTCCAAATTTTCAGTGTATAGAAAACTCCTATTCATTCGCTCCTGAGGCAGTTCATTTACAAAAGACTCGTACAAAATTAAACAATAAATTAAATCTGAGTACAAGTTCATGATTGGGTTTAAACAAACATCTGTTTCTTAGACAACAGAAAACCCATTTTATTTTTTTAAAAATCACTTTGGAAATATGAAGGTGATTTTTCTTTCCTGCGTCTTCCTCCTTTCCTAGTTTTGCTGTAATTGCAATATTCAATCCAGTTAGAAATAGCTGCAGCTGACACCAAAGTAGGAAAAAAAAAAATAAAAAAAGGAACAATCCAAGTTTCTTAAACCCAAAAGCTGACTTTATCAACAGAAAAAAAGCTAGGTTTTATTGGAATTTATCCCTCATTTCCTGGACACACAGCAGTAACCATACATGCTGCAGAACCAGGACACAGACACTGTAATGAATTTAATGCTTTCTTTTGGTCTTTATAAAAGACAAAGCAATAAACTGAAATAAAGCTACAATGGACTCTCCTCATTACTTAAATAAAATAAACCAGAGACCACAATATCCTAAGGCTACCTACATCTTGACACTAAGACTGCTTTTGGTTTTAGGATCAATTTGATTTTTCTCTTGCTTGCTGGTAGAACTAATGAAGAAAAGACACCCCCTTCCACCTTCCCAAACTCTGTTCAGGAAAAGCTTCTTGACTAAACTGGATGACTGAAGGAATCATACGATCATTGCCTGTGTATTTGTATATAGCATTATACATTTGCATATTGTATATATTTGGATATTGTATATATTTGCGTATTGTATATATCTGTGTATATATTACATATATGTAGAGACAAATATTTGTATACATCTTGTATAAAACAGATTGTATTATCACTAACTTCCTAGTTTAGGAGAACAATCACATATTGAAAAGGCAAGAAAACTGATCTCTAGATTTTTCAAAGCTGAATTCAGCAATAAACCAAGTGTGTAAATAGTCGTGAACTTTGACCACCACCCTTCCGTGCGTAACCACAGAAGTTGTACCACAAGGTGTTGTACAACCTGCCCTTTTATCTCCTCATTTATCTCCTGTGGGAAGGGCAAAACTTAACAAAATAAAATTACATATTGAAGGTGGGCAGCCAATATGCGTTGCATGGTATTGATTTCTGAAGGGTGGCTGTAGGCAGAACAGGACACCATGCTGTGGATGTACACACCTCCAACACAGCCTCCAAGGATGATGTAATTAAAGCCACAGATCAATTAACTCCTGTGCATATAAAAAAGGATATCACTTCTGGACAAGATTTACAGAAATGTAACCTGCAATCTCTACTCTTCAGCAATGGTAAGAGGACTGGTTTATAGATCCTTGTGATGTCCCTCAAGGAGGTGAGGGGCCACCTTCTGCAGAGTCAGAATGTCAGTACCTGCTGCTTCCTGGCGCTAAGACACCCATGGAAACAGAGTTTCCTCTTAAAAATACAAAATGGTAAACTTCGACATATGAAAGACTGTATCTGGGAAAATGTTCGACTAATGTAAATTTAGTGGGCTAGATTTTTTTTCCCAAGATGTTTGAGATATTAAGATATTTAACATGTCCACTAGTCAATCAAAATTTAAAACAGTGTGCCACATAAGTTTCTATTTTCAATTATTTTTTTAAAAATACATTTATTTCCTGCAGCAAATAGATTTTTGCATTTTTAAATGAGTCGGAAATACCTTAAAGAAGATTAAAACCCAACACTGAAGTAACACAACATGGAACCCTTCACACTTCTAGACCACCTCTGGAAGGTGCCCACAGACGCGCAGTGGGACACTGAGCTTTACAGCCCGAGAAGAGAAATGTTCACCGAAGTCCTGCTCATGGGGCACCTCAGACACCTTTCAGCCAGAAACCTGTCCCGAGTCTTCTATGTGACGTAGAAAGGAGGTAATGGGAATAGTTTAAACTGTTTTATAACACTCCTATTAGCCCAGTGCCTACAGTGTTCTGGCTGGATGGCTAAAGACATGGTTGAAAAGTCTGGCTTGAAACAAGGACCGTCCTCAGGGAGGTGGGAACCAGGTGAGTGGAGCCACCAGCCTTCACACCCAACCACAACTGCAGGAGAAGTGTTTTTTGAACAAACTGTCACATTCTTTATGTTGTGACCTTGCTCTCCCAACTTTCCGTTCCCATCTTCCATGGTAAGAGTTTTACTCCACCTCTTGATTTTTAACGGCTCAGCACACTCTACACACAGGTCTTAAAAAAAGTTCCTTTTGTGTAGAAGGCTTTGTTTTTTTCCATTTCACTTGAATGCTCTCCTCTACGGTTAGAACTGAGCCAATTAAAACAACAAAGGTGTCCATAAGTAGGTACCTTTGCTGCTTTTGTATTTACCTTCCCTAAGATAAAGGCACTTGAAAGTTATCACCGGATTTTAACCCCTCAGAGCTCGGGCAGTTCCCATCTGCCCATCTCAAATGAACCTCTACTGTAAAAAGTGAAGCAAGAGATTTGCACAAAGCAAAACAAGGGAGTAACCCAAGCCCATATTGGTGCTATTTGGCCAAAAATAGAAACAAGTCCTCTTTGGTGTCATTCCATCTTATGGCTTTGAGCCTTCAGAGTACAACTCAGCACCTCAGTTACCACTTTCTTCTTTCTCTTCCTACCAAAAAGGAGCCTATCTCTGTATCTCTGTACATTCAGAGAGCTGGAGAACCTCTCCTATGAAGATGGGTTGAGAGAGTTGGGGTTGTTCATCCTGGAAAAGATAAGGGTCTGTTCCAGTACCTAAAGGGGGTTACAGGAGAGATGAGGAGGGACTCTAGACCAGGAAGTAGAGTGTTAGTACAAGGGGCAATGCTTTTAAACTGAAAGAGGGAAGATTTAGATTAGATACTACGAAGAAAATCTTGACTGTGAGGGTGGTGAGATCCTGGCCCAGGTTGCCCAGAGAAGCTGTGGCTGCCCTGTCCCTGGAGGGGTTCAAGACCTGGTTGGATGGGGCTTTGAGCAACCTGGTCTGGTGGGAGGTGTCCCTGCCCATGACAGGGAGTTGGAACTTGATCTTTAAGGTCCCTTCCAACCCGAACCATTCTATGATTCTATGAAAACATCAGAAAATGTAGCAGCAGTCATCTATTGTTGGAGCAGACACCATGTTACAGCAAACACAAATTCCCTCCAAAGCAAAAGCCAACTAATTACATGTCTTACATAACCAGCTTGTGAAAAAGAAACAGCAACAACAAAAAAAAGCAGAAGTTAATTGCATTTTGATATAAAATCTTTACACCTTTTGCAGATGAGTAGGTTATTTCACAGTTTATTATAAAACATCTTCTGTTATCATTAACTGAAAGTTAATAGTTTTCTGGTGTGGCGGCTTGAGCATAGGAACTGCAGTGAGACACCAACATGAATTTTAAGTTGCTGCACATGGCACCAGCACCGATCTGACCTGCCAGCCAGAAACAATACATAAAAGAGTACATAAAAATTAGAGCTTACGTTTTTCAAAGTATTGAGCTTCCCTTTGTCACCAAAATAAATGGCTCAACACAGAGATGGCAGAACTTTTCTGGAGTACAAGGCCTAAATTAAATGGCTAAGGGGTAACTGCAAATCTGAGTTCTCAAACTGTTTTAAGTTTTTAAGAGAGAACCACGTGTTTCAATTGAATTTTCCCCTGTGAAAAAAAAATGCATACATTTTACACATTTAAGTTTTTTTTCATAAAATGAAAGCAGACAAAAAAATAGACTATTCAAGTAGTAGTAGGGTTCTTCAGAGAAGAAAAAACTGAGGGTGGTTTGGTGGTTTTAATTTTTGAGAAAGGGCTTTGCAGTCAGACAGAGATGCCACCCTAGTCCCGTTCAATAAAAAGAATGCAGATACATGTATTGATTTAGACATTTAGCCTTATATGAAACTATGGAAAGCCATAACTTGCTATAGAAAGCCGTCAAAACCGCATCATCGCTCCGTGTCCTTGAAAGGGCCACAGCTGCCTTCCTCACCCAGGTTCATCCCGACAAAACACTCGACATTCACACAACACATTTTGTCTCTGTGTGTTCTTAATAGGCTTCCGTTTACCTGCTGGAGCTCAACCTGTCACTTTGGCCGCCTCAAATGCCTGCAAGCCTTGATAATATTTTTTCATACCTCTTTTTTGAAGTCAAGGCAGAGGAAAGTCAGCCAGAAGGGTTCAAGCATCAATACACCACTGGCAGATACTCTTACGAGGGAGCAATTTCCTGCCAGAGTTGGCACCAGCCACTACAAGCTGCCTCTCAGAAGTCATCTTTGTCCTACTTTCCTTAGTTTACTTATTTGATAAGAGGTCACAGCATCACTGCAATGGGCACAGAGTTTGAGAAACATCTGATGCTGTTTGGTATCAGTGCTCACCACAAGGTGCACGAAGAGAAAAGTGAAAGAAGCAGAAGGGATAGAGGTGCATCCATCCCTTGCTGAAACAGGGAGAAAAGTACAGTATTTTTCAAGGGTGTTCTGGGAGCTTCCTTTACCGAGCAGCCTCCCCACATGCTAGAGCATTGCAAACATCTTTCTTTTTCATACAGATCATGGAATCATAGAACAGAGTAGGAAGAGGTCTTGAAGATCATTGACTTTCAACCCCCTGCCCTGGGCGGGGACACCTCCCACCAGACCAGGTTGCTCAAAGCCCCATCCAGCCTGGCCTTGAACCCCTCCAGGGACGGGCCTCCTTGCCTTACACGACATAGACATTTGGAGAGAAAACAAGCACTTTTTGGTCCCACAAGCACCTACTCAGGAGTCATAAAGTCTCCATCACTTTTTGCCATCATGGTGATCTTTTCGATCATCTTTCAAAGGGCCAGTTCTTTGGAGCTCTCTAACCCATTTTTCTCTCTGTAGCTCCAGTTCTTCTGGAGAGGAAAGATCACCTTCCTCCACTTACCTCAACAGGAGAGCACCAAGCAGCATCTCCTCAAAGACTATTTTGGATGGGGGCAAAGAAAGGGAGCTTTATCCTACTCTTGGATCAAGAGATCCTTGTAGTGAAATTTTGATGAGAGCACAGCCTGTATTTCCAGTCATCTAAAATGACTATTCTGGAGGATCATCTCAGTTCTCCCTCTTCTTTCACCTCCATACAAACCTCATGAACCATAAGCAGGTGTGCCATGAAACAACACGTGTGGCTCTAGGCCTTATGACAATTAGAAAGGTAGTCTGCATTTCTAATGCCACACTCGTTACACACTGTTCTGAAATTCAAACATTTAAAAAACTCTTCCTCCTACTCTGCGACACTCGATTAAGAGCTCATTGTGCAAAGAGATTTCATATCAAATCACAATTTCAATTTTACTATTTTAAGCCAGACTTAACATTTTTACACTGACACCCACCATCTGACAGCCCAGGTTCAAGGTATAAAGTAGAGAAATAAGGTTCCAGTCTTTGTCTCATCTGGCCCTTGGAATTGTAATTTTTCCACAACGGGGAAAAGTCAACTAAATTGCAACTGCAATTTTAAATGCACCTCTAAGACAAGAAACATTAGCGGGTCCCACAGTGAAAAAGGGTCTATCCTGAAAAAGGATAGAACTAGAATTTGCTTTCTTGCATCTCAAATGCAAATTTCTCTGGAGATAGCTTAAAAAAAAAATCTAGTAAGAAGCAAAAAAAAACCCTTCAGTAATAAAATATTTTTAGTACATAAACAAACCAAAATATTCTCATTTGCATACAGTACATCTTCATCTCCTCTGACATTTTTTATTTTTATCCTGTATGACAATGCTACTCACAAACTAAATAACCAAAAAAAGAAGGCAACATTTCTGATGCCAGATGCTGAAGATCAATAGCTATTTCCCAAAGTTTATGGCATAATTAAAATTTGTAACAGGAATAATTTTCTTTTCAACCCCTCAGGCTAAGCCTAGAATTATTGACTAAGTCAAAGTTATGTAGTGTAGCATTTTTTATTATGTTTATGGATAATATAAAGGATTTTATGGTTTTTACATGTAATCTGGTAAGTATAGAAACAGTAAATAGGAAAAATTCTCTATATTAGCAAAGTGAGAGTTATAAACATTTTGTTGTTTAGGTATGTAGAGGGCATGGGTTTCTATAAATTTCTGTTAGTTAACCATCAGCTATACCACAGTTTACAGGTGGATGGCCAGAATGCCCATGAATTAACCAAGAACTGAATTTAGAGGTCCGTGGAGCTCAATGGCCAAGAAGCCTTTGTCCCAGGGAAAGCGTGGAAGGCACTGGAGTCTCCACACCCCCAGAAGCTGCAGTCATGTGGCATCTGTAATTTATTTTACTGGAATAATGGAATGGCTTTATACTTATAACCCAAAGAGTCCACCTATGCTTTCTTCCACCCAAGGCATACTGAGAAGACACCTGAAGAGAGAAAGGAGAGAGACTGCAGCTGAAGGAGGACATCTACGCATCAACTCGAGGAGGAGAGAGAAAAAGCAAATCTGCTGCACAGCCAACATTGCTGTGATTTGGGTTTACTGTAACTCTCAGATTTTCAGGTCAAATATATTCAATTTAGAAGCCAAAAGACGTATATTTGTTTCCTGTCAGCCCTAAAAAATCAGCCTTGGGCAGTGGCAATCTAACTGGATCACATCTTGCTCATATGTCTCAATCAATGCTAATAACAAAACAAGCCAAATTAATCTGATCCTCTGCTACCAGTGCAACCCCATTACTTTCATCGCATTTTCACAAAAAAAAATATAACTAGAAAGTTGGTAAACATTTCTGCTGATGAAGCAGCAGAACAAATACACTCTGACTCAGCCCCTCTTTGCAGCGCTAGCAGGAATAAAATGTGGAAAACTTAATTGTGTTATGAAGGCACATAAAGCTGAGCTTACACAGACAGCACTTTTATACAAGCACTATTTGAAGAAAAAGATGAATATATATACAAATTGACAAAGCCAGCCATTATAAAACTATGCACAGCACTACAGACTGATAGTAACATTCCAGCTAAAATCTCAGCTCCACTTTCTATGACTGTTTCAACAGGGATGGATTTAGTTAACTTTAGGTTATACTTTTTATTCTCCTGAATGTTAAGGAGATCTCCAGTATTTTATGAAAATATAAGCAGAAATATGAAAACTGGACAAAGGCCAAAGCAGCTGCTGCACCAATCAGCAAGCATGGACCCCTAGCACCAGTGCAGGTCCAGAGGCGCTACAGAGAACACGCACATCTCTCTTGAGAGAGAAGAACACACGTCATGGTTTCGGCTGGCATGGAGTTAACTGCTTGCTGGCAGCTGGGGTGGTTGTGCATTGGCTTTGGGATGAGAACGGTGTTGAAAGCACGTGGGTGGTTTGGCTTGTTGCTGAGCTCTCAAGGCCTTTTCTCCTCCTCACAGCATCTCACCACCGAGTAGGCTGGGAAGGCACAAGAAGTTGGAGAGGACAACTTCCCAGCCAACCAAAGGGACATACCATACCATACCATACCATACCATGGGACGTCATGCTCAGTATACAAAGCCAGGGGAAGAAGAAATGGGGAACTTTCTGAGTGATGGTGCTTGTCTTCCCAAGTCACCATTACACACGATGGAGCCCTGCTCTCCTGGGGATGGCTGAACACCTTCCTGCCCATGGGAAACAGGGAATTAATTCCTTGTTTTACTTCACTTGCGTGGCTTTTGCTTTGCTTAAATTGTCTTTATTTCAACCCATAAGTTTTTTCTGACTTTTAATCTTCCGATTCTCTCCCCCATCCAAACTGGGGCAGAGTGAGCAAGTGGCTGTGTGGTCTTAGTAGCCAACTGGGGCTAAACCACAACAACACGACAGGTCTCCTTGGAGCTAACCACTGGTTTGCAATGGTTTC
>BJBW01011384.1:0-28688 GCA_004320125.1 Scolopax mira
GTTTCCATTCTCATATACAATTCATATACAGTTGCCCCAATGCTCAAGCAAATCTTATCCATGCAAACTGGAATAGGCAAGAGGCATCGTGCTGCATTCTGAGTGCTCAGTGTGTCAAAAGGAACAGGAGTGCAAACTCCCAACGGTAATTAAGCCTTGCTGGGAAATCGAGCATATGTCATATAGAATAGGCTGTCTCTTCTGTTTTCCTTCACTCCCTTCCCCCCTCAGCCCCATTTTAGGTAGAAAAGAATCAAAATACAGATTGAGGGGGATATTTTAAGTCAGTCTTAACAGCTGCTTTTCAGTTGTAGGAAAATCTGTTGTTTGTATAACAGCATTAGAGGAGGAATTCTTAACTGATAAACGAAAGAAAGAAAAGATACCACAGCAAGACAGAACAAAAACCTGTCAGAATAAAGAAATCTTAGTCAATTCAGAGAAAGGGCAATTGGGACACTCTATGAGAGAAAGAGCATGACAGAGCCCTTATGTAATGTAGATGCTCAGGGACACAGTGAAGAAGGGAGAAATAGAGGCTATTTGCTCGTTCGGTTGCAACCGGAAACGGAGATGGCTGTCTTTCCTACCATACATCAAACCGAGCTCTGGAACTCCAGAACAAAAACAGTTCAATACAGACTGTCTGCAGCTATGTCTTTTTGATTCTCTTTTTTCAACCAGTGCTTCATGAGAAACCTCCTCCTCTACCTCCCCCCCAAAAAAGAAGTCAGTTTAGAAACAACTGTCATTACATAGCATATTTTCCTCATTATGAGGTACTTAAAGAACAAGAAAAAGCCATCTGCTGTAACTTGGCTGCCCTTTCCATTTTAGGTTAATCCACTTTTCTGGCTTTTTCATCATCATTCTCAAATCCTTCTTCAAAACAAATTTGGATGGTTTTACAATTTTTATTTAAACCTTCTTATTCAATTCCAGTCCTTTTGGCATGCTATCTGACAATATCATCATATCATATATTAAATATTTCTGCCTAAACTTTGTACACATAACTGATTTTCCATTTTTAGGTCGATATCTGTGGAAAAGGACTGCAAAGTCCCATGTGACTAATAGCCCCAGCTTTGTGCTGGATGCTGAAGTACAATGGCATTATAGCATACCTTCAGTTTTAAATACTTCCTTGTACAGAGTTCTTGTGTGGAGCTTTCTGTCCATTTCTATTTTACATTTCTTGGAGGCTACTAGAAGAAGCTTTTGTATTGGGCTTTGTACAGTCAGAGAATTGCACTGTGTCCTGTCTCTTGGGGAGACGGTTGATTTTTATTCTGCCTAGTTCTATCTATTGTGCCTTAATCTAATACAGAAGTATCTGTGTGGAGAGCAGAATGATGGGAAATGCTTGCCCTGGAGTTCTAATGCTGTCTCTCCTATTTCAGTCTTGTTAATGAACAGCAAAACAAAACAAGAAGCCGACAAGTCTGAGCTTCTCTTAGATATCACAGCAGGCACATGGAATGGCTTCTCCCAGGCATACAGATCGCTTTTACAACATTTATAGTGCTCTAATAAATGCTTCTTGGAGCCACTCCAGGCAATTGTAATTAATTCTCTGTGGGATGCTCATAGTGGTCACCCCGGATCAGAAAGGTCAGGACTTTGTCTGTGCCTTTACAACATCAGTAAAAATTAAATACCCACTTTCCCCAAAGGTCATCACAAGCCAAATACACGAAACGATCAATCTCAATCAGCTTCCCGTTCCCTGCTGTTTCTCGTTATTTTTGCAGCTATCCTAAAAATTAAAAGTAAACACATAAACGAACCAAAGCAGAAGCCCCTTTGGTGCTGGTCTAATCCTCTCTCCTACGCAAGTGACTGATGAAGATACAAACAGGAAAAGTGAGAGAGCCCCCCCCCCCCACCCCCCAAACACGTGGAGCGCCATTCACCTATGGGCACTCTGCCTTTAATTAATCTCCCTGCCTTCTTAGGGTGGCTAAAAGAGGAAAATCCCGGCTGGCAAACATCTGTTGCACCGCGGAAGCAGCAGTAATTCAAGGTAAACCTGAAGGGAAAAGGCTTCCCCCGCGGAGGGCTCAGCCCGGCGGCCTCCGCCGCCGCCGCCGCTCAGCACCATGGACAGCGCCCGCCCGGCACCCGCGCCCGCCGCCGGCGGCAGCGACCCCGGGAGGGAGGGCGGGAAGAGAGAGCCCCGCAAGGCAGCCCCCCGCTCGGGGACCGCTTCTCCTCTCCCCGCGGGGACCCCCGGGCCTGGTCACCCGCTTCCACTCGGTCGGGAAGGTGCAGCAGGCTCGGCGACACGTGTCTCCATTTACTGTGCTTTACAGCCAGGGCTCTGCTTTGTTTCCCATTAATTGTCACGCCCTTTGAAAATGGCAGTGTGAAACTGGTTGTGAGTTTTCTTTCTGTTGTTCTTCTTTCTTTTTCTTTTTTTTTTCTTTTTCTTTAATGCTGCAGAAAGGCTGAGGGAGCTGGGCTTGTTCAGCCTAGAGAAGAGGCTGAGGGGAGACCTTATTGCTCTCTGCAAGTACCATACAGGAGGTTGTAGAGAGGTGGGGGTCGGTCTCTTCTCCCAAGTTACAGGCTATAGGACAAGAGGAAATGGCCTCAAGTTGCACCTTGGCAACTGGATGGATATCAGGAAAAAATTCTTCACTAAAAAGGTTATTGGGCATTGGAATGGGGTGCCCAGGGAAGTGGTTGAGGCACCATCCCTGGAGATATTCAAAAGACGAATTGACATAGTGCTTGAGAATATGGTTTAGTGTTTAGTGTTGGGGTGTGTGTTTTGTTTGGGGTTTTTTATTCTTTTTTCTTTTTTGTGGTTGGACTGGATGATCTTAAAGGTCCCTTCCACCATAGACAACTCTGATTCTGTATCTTGGAACCTGGCAGTTTTGCAAAGGAGGAGGGAGGAGGAAGTCCTCAACACAAAGAGAGCACAAAAACAAAGAAGAGAAATAGAGCAGTGTGCACCCATCCAAGAAAGGAAGCATTGGCCAAATTCATGACAAAATAAAACTGGTTTTGGACCATTCCAACCACTCAGTTGCTCAAAACTATGGCTTTGCAGAGGGGGAGAATGTCAACCAAATTTTTCTCAGTGCCACTAGTGTATTTGCAGGTGTTTCTTTCAATATCACTGGTTTTGCTTTCTTGTGTTTGCTGGAGAGGTCAAGTTTTCTTTTTTTTTTTAAAAAAAAAAAATAATTAAATTTTACAGCAAAAAATTTCCTGCTTCATCTACCATATTGTTCCTTTATCTGACAAATATTAGTTTCTTTCAATGGCCTGGTGGAAATCCTGAACACAATATTGCTTCTCTCAGAAGCCATGTAATTTTGCTTGTAAATGTCAAGTCCCATTGTATGGCACCAGAAGTGCCAGCCTCAGGGTCAAGGCAGCCATGTTGGCTTAAACAAGTGCAAGAAACAGTCTCCACAGACTATCAGACACTAGGTGTGGTTACATTGCTAATTTCCCTTGGGACACTCTCCATCTCTGCTTATAGGGTTCTCCCAAACCCCTCCAAAATCTTCATCTCAGCCTCTCCTTACATCAGCCTCTGCCTCCCTCTCCTCCACCCTATCCTCACTCGTGTGCATCATCTCTCACACTTTGTTTGTGTGTTTAGTCATTGGGCACCCCCATTAAGCCAGCCAAGGAACAGAAAATGTTCACTGCCCTGCTTCCCTCAAAAAGCCAGGGAGCCAAACTAAAGTGGATGCCATCACACAGCAGGAAAACATCCTACGTGATATTTTCAGGGATATTTCTCTCATATTTTACTGGAACTCACTGGGCAGTCAAACTCTGAACAGTACAATCTCAGTATA
Source organism: Scolopax mira (assembly GCA_004320125.1). Lineage (NCBI taxonomy): Eukaryota > Metazoa > Chordata > Aves > Charadriiformes > Scolopacidae > Scolopax > Scolopax mira. The sequence goes on from BJBW01011384.1 coordinate 3,825, forward strand.
TCTTTGGCTGCTGCTGAAACACAAATGAGAAGAAATTATCTGTCTTCATCCTGTGCACAAGATCATTTCACTTTTGATCAAATAGTGGTCTTGTAAGAGATGCAGACAGATGATGGACTCCGGCTGGTGTTCATTATATGAAGTGCAACAACTCCTATGATGCAGCCCTCCCTCTCCACTCTATGTATTGATTCCCATCACATAATTAAATTGTGATCTCTAAAAGGGAAAGCCATCTTTCATTTCAAGTACTGATCAGCGTCTGGCCCACCAGGGCGCTGAACCCTTATTAGATCCCTGGTAATACTGCAATGCAAGTAGTGAGGGAGCTGCATCTGCCTTCTCACTAGCCCCAAGACTCCACACTTGGCTATTGCAGGGGATCTTACATATCCAATAACACAATAGCAGGAGTGACAGATCATTACTGTGCTATTGTGCCAGAAGTGTTGTTATGAGTATAAAGGATTGAGCCTGTTATTAATCATATCTCAAAGCAGTTTACACGGGCAAAAACATAAATCACAGCACTCTATCCAGTTGGGTAATTGCATTCTGCCACAATAAATTCTTTCTAAAATTTCTACCAATAACAGTATTTTTCACTTCCAGTCCTAAACTTTGCGCTTTGTTGCTTTACACCAGTAAATAGCTGATGTATTTCTCTTCTGAGGTGATCAATTGCCTTCTATGGAAATTCAGATGTACACAGAGCTGCACTATATTCTTGTTGTAGCCATAAGAGAACTCCATAAAGACCCTTCTTCATATTAAATTATGTATAAATGCACAATTTTTTTACTCTAAAGAAAATGTGTTAATGACATGTAGCATCAAAGCTCTTTAGGCAGCCTTTTTGAATGCCAAAACAGTAAATATTGACTCCTAAATCATATTTATCCCATGATGTCATCAAATCCAAAAGCAGCCAGGAAAGAGAGAAAATACTCTAATCTCCTCTTAATGCACTCTTAATGCACCTTTCAAAATCGCAACACAATTTGGACAGTTCTGATTATAAAATAGCAATGTCGTTTGCAACTGGCTATTTATTATTTAGTGTACAGGGCCACATAGCTGTGCATTCCTTTATAATACATGAAGGGAGCTTTCAATTAGTAAAGCAGGAAAGATTTGGCCCTTTAAGCAGCCACGCTTGAGGCCATTTGAAAAGCCTTGCTGAACCGCAGTTTCTGAAGACCTGTGCTGCTATTCATAGCTACCACTTAGGATTTGTTCCTCAGAGAGGGCAATTCCCCTTAACCACAGTAAAGTGTTTATGTCCAAATGAAAATGACATACTGGAGCACGCCGTGCTGGTGGCAGTGCAGGTCATTTCCTTTATTAAAAAAAAAAAAAAATAATAATAATAAAACCCACTTGCCGGTAGCCTTATGTAAGTCCTGATGCACTCTGTAAACCAGATCCCAAAGAGAGGATAATGGACCATATTTTCGAAACAATGTCTTGAAATTATGTACAACACCTGATATGATCAGTTTTGCAGCTATCTTTGGAAGCTTCTCTGGTTTAGCAGCAAACTAAAGAGATAAGCAAACACATACTAGGATCCGCATCGTTGCTTGGAAACAATCAGTTTGGGAATGGCATAATCCTATTAGTCTAAAGAAGACCAAATTTTTAATAGACTTCATGCAATTCAGATGCAAGCTTTTCCTCACAAATCAAATCTTACTACACATATGTAATAGTTTTCCTCTTTTTTATTCCTTCCTACCAAAGGGCATACCGAAATGCCTCATGGCATTGCAGCAATGAATAATGATGTGCTAAACCCATATTGATTTGCTTGGCATTCTCCTAGACTCCTCACTCCCAAAACACATTCAGTGGGTTACACACTCATGTTTGCAGTATAAAAAATACATTGCATTCTAAAGAGAAGACCGAAGATCTGAAAGGACTGCTAATGAAATATAGAGGTCCAGATTATTCAAGCTGGGTTTGGCACAAGAGCACATCTGGGAGCACAGGAGGGATGCTCACACCACAGTTTTAGGTAACTCAGCTAGTTAACATGTCTGATTAGAGTCCTCCCATTGTGAATGGAGAAACACCAGCATCTACTGTAACTGAGCCAGAGCAGGGGTCTAACTTATTGTCTTACTGTTTCTCTGTAGACTACAGAAGGCGTCCAGCTACCTGAAAAGATCACTGAAGTCAAGCAGAGCAGCCTCAAGCCTACTCTGGTGCATTCTCAGCTGCCTGAGGAGTCAGATTGATGCCCTGGGACTGCTTTAGCACAGAGAAGCCCTGTGCTCATGCTGCCGTGCCAGCCTGGAGGGTGCTGGAGCATGACTCGGTTCCTCAGCTCCAGGATGCAGTGGTGACTCCTGAAGACAACTTTCCAAATTCAGTATGGTGCAGAACATCAAGAAAGAAATAGAGGATGGAGCCTTAGTCTTCTATGGCTAGAATTCTGTTTTCAGAAGTAGTACTGAACTACACACTGACATTCATCTTTATACAGAGGAGGTCTCGTTTACGTGCTGAAATCCATCCCTGAAGCAGAAACTTGTGTAAAATGTACTATATACACAAGTGCTTTCCCAGTGAGAATGCCTTCTGCCTCGTGGTCACGGCTGCTGACTTCATCCCAGCAAAGAATGATAGTCATCTAAACTTACTGGATCAGCGTGAAATTTGTTTACTGGCCACAGGCAGCTCCTTCTGAACAGATACTGGGATCAGAGCTACTACAACAACCCAGATTCATTTCATACCTGGTCAGCAGCCAGGCAAAGGATAGGAACAGCATTACAAACAGACATGCTTTTTCCCCCCAAGGTGAACCCTGCCTCTGTGAGGTTGGTTGACACACGCAGGGCAGAAATAATGCTGAGGCACCTACTGATGTTGCCTCGTCTGAACTCCATTCTCGGAGGCTGTCGAGCAAGCCTGCACTTTCAATGGGTACAATATTCCCATTAAAAGCATGAATTGTAAAAGTACAAATGGGAGATGATTCTCAAAAGGCATTTATATAGCCAGCAGAAAGCTTCATGCCAATTGCTTAGAAAGGCTTTGAAAGTTTTCCAAGAGAGCACAACACAGTTTAGCTTTATAATTGCCTTCCCTTTCAATACTTATTTTTGTCTTCAGCCGAGTGCCTCCCTCCCCACTGCCCAAGTCCCCTCTCACTGCCAACATCTTTCAGAAAGGGCTGAATAGAGCTTCCCTTCCCACCCCACGGACATGACCTGGCTGTGCCACAGGTCACCATGGGCAGAAGCACAAGGTGCACTTACCCAGCTGTGCCCAAAAAATATTTCCAAAATGCCCAGCAAGAAGTATTAGGGAGAAAATACAGCTCTTGGGCACAGTGCAGCACAGCTGGCTGCCAACTCCTGAAACCTTGAGCCATGCCTCAGTGTTTGGCAATTTCTGCTTTGCCAACACAACTCTCACAAAACCTAACCTATTCTGTCATCAAGGATTATGTGACCAGTGGAGAAGTGAAAATATTTGTGTTTCAGCCAGCCCCTCTGAGTGTTGGGTTTTACTGAGACAGGCTTCTTCAAGTAACTTGAATAAAAGATCATACTCTAAGCTCTAACACAAGTTCCCGGAGTTTCCCAGAAGCACTTTTTCACCTGCACAATGCCTGTCCTCAGTCAGTGCTGAAGATCCCATGAATTTTTAAATGCTGTATTTGGATCAGAATTTTTCTAACCTCCTCTGCTGCCATTTCTGCACAGGTTGCAGCAAAGATAGTCTGACCTGAGCAATCTGAGGCCGTCCTAGAGACCTTTACCTTCTTATTAACTGTTCTGCTGCTGTATAGACCTCCTGGGCACTTGTATTTCTACTTCAAGATCTCCAGTGGTGCTGTCCACACTCCTACATCCAAGTGCTAAGAAAAGTTTGAGCTATCTGCTTCAGAAATGCAAATCAGTGGGTGAGAAGATAATAACCTTTTCTCATTTATGTTCTTTAACTACTTTTTCTGCCAGTAAAAAAATATGGTTTTTTTCCTTGTCTTTTCCACACCTTCAACACATGAATCATTAGTCTACTTCTTATTTCTTCCTCTTTGATTTTTTTTTTTTATATATTGCTCACACATTTTTATCTTAGAAATATTTCCTGGGTTCTTCAGTGTCTAACCACGAGATTCTTCCTTATTAGTATGCTATTGTCAGCTGGCTGATATTCCCTATATATATATTTGTGGGGGATAAGCAGTTTGTGCACCTAACTGATCCTGATGGTCAGCTTTTGTGGGGAGAGGACAACGCAGTGTGAGAGTAATGATGTCAAAGTAGCTCAACAACCATTTTTAATTTTTTCTCTGGCTTTTCATTGCCAAAATCTGTAACAGCCTTTCTACTCTAAGGTTGTAGCCCACCCTCCCAGTCCCCCTGCAAGGAGGAGGGGCATCTTTCAATTCCACGTGTGATCTGAGCAATTTTCTGTTTGCCCCTCCAAGGAGCCTGGGTTTGGGATGACTGTGGATGCAGTTCACATGGAAAGCCATTACAGCATGTATTTTGGGAACCCAGGGCCACCACAGGGGACAGAGGCTGTTGTCAGCAAGGAGACATGAGTCTGCCAGCTGCACGGAGCCCAACTGGGAGAAAAGGGGAACAGCCAAAGAAATGAGCCTCGTATTACCAAGGGGAAAATTGCCTTTCCAGTAGGGCTGAAGGCAGCAGATCGTGGCAGAAAGGATGTGTCCATGTGCTGAGGAGTTAAGAGCTTGCCTGTTCGTCACAAAGCACGATGAAGCTGAGGATGAAGAATGCGACACAAATGCTAAGCTTTCCTGAGAGGCTTAAACTTTTCATAGCCCTGTAGCCCTGTAAATACAGCACAGCCACAGCTTGTAACAGGACATTATGTGTGGTGCTGAGTTTGCAAGGTCTCAGGACTGAGGTTCATCAGGCTTTTTTGTCTGAAGTCATCTTGACCTGCCTAGAGCTTTGTTTTAACGCTGTTTAACTGTATCTGCATTTCTTTCTAATGACCAAGAAGCTATGCCTGATTTGTTTTCCTTTTGCTTATTTTTGCATGCTATAAGCATAATGTTTACATTGATGGCAGCAACAACTAGCTCTTCCATGCAGGATGAGACCTTCATGCCTCATCCGATGAGGTAGGCCAGAGGAAGGCAGGCTGGGCATGACAGCAGGGGCCTTGAACATCAGGACACAGGGTGTACAGGCGTGGGATGATAAGAAAAGGGGCAGAGGCCAACATGGCAGAGCCCAGGGCTGTAAAAAACTCACCAATGATCAATTAAAGAAATTAAAACCTGGGAGATGGACAAAGCATGTTTCAGGGGTAGCAAACAGAGCAAAGAACAAGAATCTAAAATAAGTAAAAGGTACCATGTGTGTAAATTTGGTTGCAACGCAGAGTGGCAAATCAAGGTGTGAACCAAATTAGCAAATTTATAGCAATGATCCCAATTGGCCTTCTACAAGGAAGAAACCATCAACCTGGTGAAAGACTCAGGGGGGCTGGTGCCTCCCCAGCCATCCCCCTGGTCTAAAGCCAGCAATCTGAGCACTCAGAAGGGCAGTGGAAGGGCTTGCAAAACACTGTAAGAAGAAATCTAGCTCCATCCTTACTACTGAACATTTTCTATAATAGTATTCTTTGCGCTTTTCTCTTTCTTTTCCTATAATAATTACATCTGGATTAATAAGAATTCTTTGATTAGATCATGTAGATTTCAGTTATGCTAAAAGCGCATTCTTAGTATGAAGTAAGTTTCCTTTTTGTCCGTAACAAGATTTTGAGATTAACACATTCAATAAATCCCCGATGCTTTGGGAACCGAGGCAATTACTGGTTTCTCTCTCTCTGTTAACAGCTACGCACACCAGACACCTGAAGGCACTAACATTCTCACCGTTCTCCCAGAGCAATGTGAGTAAGAGCAGGACAGGGATGCTCGGAGTCACAGAGCATCCATTACAGCCACTCAGACAGAGTCACAGCTTCACTGAGGCCCTGCGTAGCCGCCCTGGTAGAAAGGATTTCTAATTCCTGTAAGAAACATTACTCTTTCACATGACTCTACAGCGCAGGCAGATAATTCCCACCAAATCCTAGCAGCTTTATGCTGTGTGTTTAAGCATGCTCTCCCTGCTTTTCTGAGTATGATGGAACCAGGGCTCAAAAAATGTAAAAACATCCCCAGCATCTTTGATTCTGTAACGTGGTAAAAGGGCTGGAGCACTCTATTAAGACAGTCTTCAGCCAAGCATCACAGAGCAGAAGAAAGCCCCAGCTGATATTGGGCATGTAGAATCCATTACACCAGCTTCTTGCCCACACAGGAAGAGCCAGCTCTTAACTGTGCTGCTTTATGGTCATTTTGCCCGAGGAGAGTCATTTAAAGCAGGTGAAGCATCACCAAGAAATGAGGCCAGTGACCTGGAGTTTCAGAGGGATTTGAGCACAACCTTGCTGAAACTACCCCACACTCCTCAGGACACTCCTCCCTCTACTAGTGACTACTTGGAGTTGCTTTTCCCCTGGTTGTTTCAGCCCTTCTAACGTTTGCTCAGAAAGTACCAGATGTCTGATGAAATGGATGAATTTAGGAGATGAAATGCCAGCATTTCCTTCTGTAATCATTGAGATAATCCACTGGATTTCCAAAGCTGTTACCTGCAGGTCTCTCTCAATATCAGGAGCTCCAGTGGGAATTCAGTGCCTCTGAAAGTCTTGCAAGGAAAAAATAAAAAACAACAGGCTACAAACAAACTGGAGAGGATATTGGAAGAACAACTCTCAGGAGAGATGCAATATGCCCTGGAGAAGAGGAAGAGGATGCCCAGTCTGACTACTGTACAGATTTTTAGGTTGCTTTAAAAAAAAAAAAAAAAAGTAACTACAAATATGTTAAAAAAAACCAAACGAAAACAAAAGGGTTTCATCAGCAGATTAGCACCTAAATCCTTTGCAGAATGAGTGAATTAAAGAAGAATTTGAGTGAGGAAAGGGCAGTTGTTGGGGACAGGAGAGAAATCCCTACACCCAGTGTATATGCCTTTACCATGTGTGTTTCCCAACTTTCTCTCTGCCCTCTAATTTAAGGTTGCATGTTTCGATAGCAAACATCCCACAGCTGCGGGAAGAAAGTCAGAGACAGCCTGTAATTTGCTGCCAAACATCACTCCGAAGAAGTTTGCAATTTGTGATAATGGTATTGTTTCTTCAATTCTGCTCTTGTAGCTCATCCTTCATTACACACAACGCTTTACAAAGCCTTCTGTGTTGAGCAGCATTAGCCCCTCAAGCAAGAGATTACAGTAAGAATATTTAAAATTTTATTACTGCAGCTATTTTTTTAAGTCCCTCCTGGCGGTAAGTACAAGGTATGAGGAGGTGGTGCCAGGAAAAATCATTCTTGTTTGCATGAGGCAACAAATAAACCCCACATGTCTAATACAATTTGACATACTAAACCCTCAGTGCAATTAGTCCTTAGATTAGCAATTTTATAATTCAGCTGTTCAGCAGTGACTCAAACCTGTTGTATGCCATCTTTCAAGTAATGATATAAATAGCTGCAGCAAGCAAAACAGAGACCTACAATTTATTGTTTCAAAAGGTACTTTTCTGTTCCAGATCTCTGAGCTTTTTCCTGATAAAACTGCCTGAAGTTGATTTGGATTAAATGGATGGGCTTTACCCAAAGCAGTTTGAAGCTCAACTGAGAGTGTATAATCTGTGTCAGCACTGAATGGACTGGGAAAGCGAATCCACACCCAACAATAGGCCATTTCTCTGCTAAAGAATTTGCACTTTACTGTTTTTCCAGGCAAGATATGCATCATCTCTTACCTCTAAGGAGGGATGAGGGTGTGCACAGAGAATTGCTGCACAGAATCACGCAGGCAGGATTCAGAGCAGACGGTTTTGCTGTTTCTTTAGGCTGAAGGCTGAGGTCTGCTTCTAATTATGATACTGGTCAAATCCAAATAGGATTCAGATTTGTGAAATCCAAGGGGTTTGTTTGGTTTCTTTTCTAATTTATTTTGATTTGTGATATTGGTCTTGTTGAGCTTTCCCACCAATGACTCCTTCCAGAAACATTATTTAGTGTCACCAATGGCCTCCTGAGGAGGGGGGAGTGCTCAGCTCTGCTGCAGAGCCATTATTCACAGACCACAGGCAATTGCTCAGGATCTGTGACACTGTACTTGGCTCACAGATCATTTCTGTACTTCTGGATTGCATCAGTACCCAACGTTTGCTCTGGAGTCTAATATTTAAATGGTTAAGCTTTTCCTCTTCTGTGTTCCATTATGCTCGTTTCTTCTCCCCAGCAAGGATGTGCCTTTCCTCTAGAGAAATAATATTCAGTGCCTCAAAGTTTTCTTGTGCTGTGGAAATACACTGCTTCCTTTTTGAAGACTCTCTGTTTTACCATAAAATATGATTTTACCCTCGGGGTTTATGAACTCATTTTACGCTGTAGCCCGGTCTGCACTGCCTTATATCCCGTGTCTTTATTCTCACCTTAGTATGATGAGAAAAAGGGAGCTGTGCAGGTTAAATCACTCATCTACTTCACAGAGAACTGACCCAAACTATGGGTCAAATATAGAGGTGATATAAGTAGAAGGTAATTCATAGTTAATCAATATAATAAAATTTTCCAAATGCTTTGATAGATACATCATAGCATATAGTTTTAAATAAAAATAGAAATTAGGTTGCCTGAGAAAAAGTCATATCTTCAGAGCAGTATTTTGGCTGATTTTTTTTTCAAAATGCATTGCCGTCTTGTTCTGCCAAAATGAGAAGTTCAACTGCACAAAAGAGAGAGATTGCTACATGGCTGTGCTTTCTGAGAGTGCTTAAAAACTTACTAACAGAAAATGCTTGCTTTGCTTCCTGATTTCTTCTTAAAGAAATCTGTAGCCTTTGTCAGTAATTTCTGTGTAATCGGTCAAGAATAAATCTAAGCAGAAGTGTTACCCAGGCCCTGTCTCATTGCAATGTAACAGAAGCAAGAAGTGACTTCTGTGTGATTTTGTTTCCTTTTTATTAATAATATTTACCTCTTCAAGTTATTTTATAAATACAATATGCTTTATTGTACTTCTAAATATATTCTAAAATAAATGTTTTACTTTGGTTTCTTCAGGGAATGGTGTCTGTATTTTTCAGGGATTTATGGCCCATAGAGCCACATAGGTATGAGGGATCTCTGGGAAGTCTTGGCAGCCCTTATGTTCTGGCTATTACAGAATCACAGAATCACATGGGGTTGGAAGGGACCTCTGGAGATCATCTAGTCCAATCCTCCTGCCAGAGAAGGTCCACCTGGAGCAAGTTGCACAGGAACTTGTCCAGGCAGGTTTTGAATATCTCCAGAGAAGGAAACTCCACTACGTCCCTGGGCAGCCTGTTCCAGTGCTCTGCCACCCTCAAAGTAAAGTTCCTCCTCATGTTTAGGTGGAACTTCTTATATTCAAGTTTGTGCCTACCTTTCCTCATTTTGGAAATAGCTCCATAGCAGGAGGGAACACCAGAAGACCTTGTGGAACCTGAATGAACAATGCATAAAACACAGAGTAATTACTGCCCTTACTTTCATCTTTGCATGACTGGCCATTTGCAGTCTCCTTCTGGTAAGCAGTGATTTCCACCTCCCATGTGAATGAAATTGCAGCTCTGGGATGCAACACAAGCTCTTGGTGGAACAGGGACAGACCCTCAGAATGGCACCGTGCACATTTCTGAGATTGGGCTGCACACGGCAGAGGTTTCAGAAGTCCTTGCTTCACAGGGTTGCTGACTTGTGGGACCAATACTGTGAAGGTGAGGTGATTAGATAGGGTGATACTTAAGGTTTCAGGACAGCAGGAGGCATTTCAGCTAGTAGTTCCTGGAGGAGAAGGGGGGCTGGAAAAGATGTTGCTTCTGCTTGGTAAGGACAGGGTTCCACCAGAACTCGGCATTAAGAGATACCTAAGAATAGACTTTTGCACATATTTTGTCAGTCCTTGGGGACCCAATCGTATCTCTGGGTGAAGGCTCCCTCACATCTCTCCTCTTTGTTTGTTATACCCACAGATTAGCACCTCACCCTCACATTTCCAGCCTCAAGTGATTCCACCTCCAGAGTAAACATAGACACTGCCAGTAGGACAAATCCCCATTTACTCACCAAGAGATAAGGTCAAGTTTCTATTAGAGGATTGCAAACTAAATTGCCAGCAAAGCACAAATGCAGTTTTAATCTCATCCCTGCAACACAATGTGTCTGTTTGCTTAGACTCTCTCACCTAGGACATATCTCTGCTCTCAGAAGAAAGAGCTGAAGGCCATTCCCCCTTCCTGTACAGAAGTACACATCTTTTTCCCAGCACAAAGGCAAATGCCAAGGATAGTATTTAGGAGTCAGACTGGAAATGAAAACCATCTTAAATATCTACAAACTATCTTTCCTCTGGTCTGCGAAGGAGATAACATAACATAATATGTTGCTGCTATATGCTTTACCTATCATTTATCCCAGAAAAAAAACCCCAAAAACTGAAGCTTGTGGTTTGCTGCATATTTGCAGCTCAGATGCCCATTTAATTATTGTCTTATTTCTATCCTTCTCCCTCCAGCAAATGTCACAATCAGCACATCAGAGCTTCTGAAGGTCTTGTTTTTCTCTGATAGCAAGAAGCAGCCTAAATAATATCAAAGGGCTGTGGCTAGAAAGCATCGCTAGGGAGGAGAATTAACCCAGTTGAATAAACATGGGTCAGCTTTGGCTAACACCCCAGGGTGAAATCTCTAGGTCACTTTGCCAGAAAATGATGGTATGAAATGGGTCAGACATCCAGGCCTCAGATCTCCCTGTTTTCCAGGCGCTAAAGTCAGTCTTCACCAGCAAAGCAAGCAGGGAATGTTTTCCTTCTGGGGCTAACGGGCTCCGAGAGGGCACAGGGGAGCACTGGAGCCTGCAGGAGAGAAGGATGGAGACAACAGTCCTCGGGAAGGATGGGACAGTGGAGAGGAGACAGAGAGGGAGCAGAACCTTGGTGCAGTAATGGTGAGATCCTGCAGCACCATCCAACTGCACCCCGGTTGTCTGCGCAGTCAACAGAGAGAAATAATCATGTTTTGAAAAGGCTGGTTTTAAAAGACACAATAAATTTCCTGACTGACACCTCCCTGGTAAATGTGTATAAATTTGCCTGGCTAACATGCCGCTCGGAGAATTACAGGCTCTGAGTGCCTGGGTAAGTTTTACTGCTTTGGTTTCCACAGGCTGGCTAATGGCTGTGAAATTCCCTCCCAGCTCTTAGTTTGAACACTGCATCCGTAATTTAAAAGCACTCACATATTTACCCTTATGTTAGATAAAGACAGAAGCTACATGGGCTTTATGCTATGTTATACTCCTTGATGCAGCTAGAGGGTTACCAGAAAGCCCCGTCCATCAACAAGGCTGTAACCTTAAGTGAATAAATACACAGAATAGCTTCTCCAGCAAAAAAACATCTTTGAGCACCAGGAAGAATAAAGTCCTAATTCTGCAAAGATATTATCAGCAGCCACTGCAGCACCTATTGTCTCTATTCATAAGCTCCCTCCTGTATCTTTGCCTCTTTTAGTGCATCAGTTTCAGGCAACTGAGAAGTTCCTCAGTTCCCAAATCACACTCAAGCTACTGTAACCCCTGGATGCACTTGAAAGCAGCTGATTTGGATTTGTTTTTTTCTCTATTATCTCAGATTTCCTCCCTTGACCTCTTGAAGAGATACCATTCAAATACTCTGAAAAGAAACTCTCACTTGCTACTTACATAAACTTTCAAACAAAAGGCATGAATAATTAGATCACCCAATTTTGTGCAGCAGCAGAAGCCTTATTAACAGACAGCAGCCCTGGAAAGACAGCTTTTTCTTACCCAAAGGAGTTACAGTGCTCTGTGGCTGTAATGCTGAGAAAACTTGGACAGTACTTATCTACTGCAGTCCTATAAATGACATAATGCAGTTAATTAACAGACTCCAGAGAGTCTTCTTGGTTCGTCTTTGTCTACAAGTACATTTAAATAAAAACTTTTCTACCACTGACCTGAACTCCAATTCTGCACAGCATTTACTATGGAGACATACACCCTCACACATCTAGGGTAAAACAGCTGTACAGCAAAACAGCAGCATCCAGGGTCAAAGGGAGTTCACTTGGCACAGAGTAACAACTTGGTGTTAGTGATGGAAATACATCACAAGTTGGACAACACTAGATGTTACACTTGTTTGCAGAAAGAGAAGCTAAAGATCAGTCAACGATGGCAATGGTTGCCTAACCATTTGTTAGACAACCTGCTCTTACCGTTAAACAAGTGAACAGGAGCTCCAGGAGACTTGGATTATGGCTCCTCCATACATGGCCATTATTCAGTTACTACAAAAGCCTGTGACCTGCTCTCAGCATTGAGAGGATTGAGTGCACGCTCAGTAAGTTTGCAGATGACACAAAGTTGGATGGGAGTGTTGATCTGCTTGAGGGTAGGAAGGCTCTACAGAGGGATCTCAACAGGCTGGATCAGTGGACTGAGGCCAACGGTATGAGGTTCAACAAGCCCAAGTTCCATCTTGGCTCTGTACCTTAGAAAATGATATGTTTCTCCCATATAGCTCTAGCCAAGGCCCACATCCTCCTGGCTCTCCATGGAGCCCCTTCCATATATCCAAGTGTTGTTTCTTCTCATTTTTGCTGGCTTCAGGCACCTTAGCAAAGGGAGCAACTCTATTTGTTATTCATACAGCACTCAACATGATGAAGTTTAGAGTGGTTTGGGTTTGTTGTGTTTTTTTACAAGGGTTTCTAGAAAGAAATTCAAAAATAAATACAAGAAAGAAAGCAGTCACGTGCCTTCTGATACAAGCTCTTATTCTGAGGCATCATAATTAATATGTTTTGCTGAATTTTTAAAAAATATGATGATATAATAATATTATAATAAATTCCATCAGCTAGCCATGAAAATGGAATACAAATGTGAAGTCAGTATGATCTAAAGATTTGTTTCATGACCCCCCAATGTCATGGATGCCAAGAAGATTTTTCTAGTCACCTAAATCAAGGAATTGTGTGAGCCATGGGACTAATAAATACTGATGTCCTATGTCCTTCTTCTGCATAAAGTCTCTACTGTCTGATGAAAGGACAGTTAGTTTTTCCTTCCAGAAAGGAAGGAAATTCACTGAAACCACTTGATACCACTTGATCATCGTTTTCCTAAAATAACCTGGGAGGGGCAGGACTTGAGGTCTGCACCAAGAACTCCCCAGAGGAGCCAAGGGAAGCCAGTGCACTGGGCTATAGTAGTACTGGAGAACCTCTAAGGAAGTCTGGAAATGCTGTTTGCATTGTAGGGCTTTTTTCTTCTGTCACTTTGTCTTGCCTAAAGGAACCACCAGCTCTTTGGAAAAGCAATTGTGCTTTTTGTAAATTGTCTAATGTGAAGGAGTCCTGACCTAGGCAGGTGCTAACTAGATGAAAAGGGTGACCCTATCTTTAAGAAACTTTCCAGGAGGCTGCTCACTCAGCCACTTTCTCTAGTGAGACACTAGAAACTGAGTTGCCTTGGTGATGATGCCTTTTAGCTCTACAGAACAAGTACTCACACCTCTGCCTTCCTGGCCGCAAAGGGAAAGTAAGTCCAGGTGTTTCCTTTCCTGATTTGTTCCCAGTAGAACCTTCTCGTGACCTAGTGAGACTCCTGCAGGGACCTGGCAACCATGAGTAGAGCAATCTGATGAAGGGGACAAATTAACAGCAATGTTCTGCAAAGGACATGGAAGTGTCCTGGTAAGCTTCTGCTCACTGAGGGTCTTTGACAGATCCTGCCTAGAGTCCCATTTTTATATTTTTTTGGAAAAATACATTACAGTTCCTGTTCCTTTGCTTTGCTTGAGAGCGAGCCATGGGAAACTGCCAGTGACTCTCCTGCTGCTCCAGATGTCCCATCTGGTGTCCTGTCCGGAGAGTGATTGTTCCTAGACCCTTCCTGGAGCTGCTCCATTCCTGCTTGCACAGAAGCAAGGGAGATGGAGCAGCACTGGAGGACTGGTGCAAAAGTCTGACATTTGACTGACAAGTCAATGAACACTGAACTACTTACCTTTCCCGAGGGGGTCACCACTTGTGACAGCCAAAGAGCTCAGGGAATACTTTTAGCTGATGGCTCTCTCAGGAGAGATGTGACTTGTGTCACTCTCACCTCAAGGAAAGAGAAAGCTGAGGCCACACTGTCACTGCTGGTTATCTCCATCTGTCCTGTTGCCTTGGTCGGCTTTGTTTGCTGTTTTCCTTCATTGTTCTTTTTTAAGGTGTAACTGATGAGTTGTGAAGTGCTATGAGTGATGTCCTGGTGTGTCTGGCCTGCTGCCACTTCCATTACATCATGTAGGAGCTGCAGAGTCATGTGAAGCCCCTGGAAGAAATCTGTTTGTCTTCATTATCCCAAGAAACTTGCTGCCAGCTATGGTGCAGTGATCTCTGCTTTGTGCTTCAATGTGACACCCTCTGAGAGCTGGGAGAAGGGATCCTTCCCTTTCCCACCAGTGCTCGGTGTTGAACTGGAGAGCTACAACGTTATCCCTGCTTCATTTCCCACTGTCCAGGACCTGCTGCATGCTCCATCTCTTGGAACAGGAACATGGGGGGGAAACCAAACCTACCATAGACCTGCTCCACCCTCTCCTCCCAGTCTCACCCTGGAGTACTTCCCTGCTCCCACATCTCTTGCTGGAGTCCAGCCAGAGAGCTCCCCAGCGGGAGACTTCCTTGCTTTCTTGCTCTTGACCTTCTCTAGCATTTCTTGATTGCTTATTGCCCTTATACCTCTCCACAAAGGTCTGGAAGCCCCAATCCTTGCCCAGCAGAGATACTGAGGGGTTTCTGCTATAGCCCCTCATAGCTGGCTGCTCTCCTTCCCTCTGCCCTGTCCCTCATGGCTTGGAAGGCCATGCATACCACACAGAGCCAACCAGGCAACAGCAAGCTTGAGCAAGCTTTTTTTTTTTGTAGCTATAAACACGTGCTGTTAGTGCCAGAGTGCAGGAGGAGGAGAAGTGGCCACCCCGTGTTGGACACTTCAGTTTGTTCTCAGGCTGTTGCAGAAATTTCTGAACTTGGCCAAGTTCAGGCCCTTTCCAACTTCAAACAGTCTTGGCAAAAACAAAGTCTGAAGCTTGGGAGGTTGATGTGGGCTGGAAGAAAAAGGCAGTTAATACAATTTTGCTCTTTAACCTTCTGAGACAAGGCTTGAAGAGAGAAAAAAAAAAAAAAGGTGTGATAGGAAGAGGAGGAGGAGGTGGGAAATAGCTCAGCACTTTAATGAAGACTTTTCAAAATCTCACACCTTGTCCCTGAATTCAAATCTCTTCCAAAAATGAACACTGAGGAGCATGGTGCCATTGATCAAGACAGCTGGGGGTGATAATGTAAGATACCTGCACTGGTACATGTTTTTTGATTGATCTTCCCACCCCTCCTTCTTTTGTTGAAGTTCAAGACACATGGTTCAAAAGACATAAGTGTGCACTTGAGACCTTAGGGAAAATGTTCCTTCCCTTGGAGGAGAAAGACTGTTTCTGTGACAAAATTCTGTTTGTTTTTTTTTTCTGTATGGCTATTAGATACTGGCTTTACTGTTTAAAACAGTTTGGCTGGAAGCGATTGCAGCCTTTTTTGTATTGGAACACACTGGGATACCTGAAATTCTCCTTCAGGCGTGGCAGCCTTTCCTAGACCCACTGACAACCTCCTGGCATAAACCCATGGAAAGAACATCATGCTCCTGAGAAGAGGCATCCTAAGATGTCTTTTCACTGCCAGACCCTTGTGCCCACCGTGGCCCACCTTTTCCACTGGCACCACTGCTCAGGACAGGGCTATGGATTCCCTGGAAAATCCACAGGGAATCATCTCCCTCTTATGGTGCGATCCCGTACTACACTTGGGTGCTCCTCTCTGACCTCCCCAGGATTTGCTGCTCCAACGGGAGCGTGGAAATGCTGAGCAAAGAGGTGGCAGCTCGCCTGCCTGCAGAGTAGGCGGGAGAACAGGTAGAAAACATGTCAAATAAACCATTGCAAGAATGAGGGGAGTCTAAAATGGGGATGGGCTAAAATTAGAAGAGGGTATAACTACTAGCAGAGGAAAATGAGGCCAGGAAGGTGATGATAAGGTTGTTCAGTTGATGAGTGAAATCAGAGGAGGTGGTCACCTGCGGCTGCTGAGGAGTGGGACCAGTGAGGCAGAGCTCCCAGATGCTCCTTTGAACATCAAATCCAGAAATTGCCCCTTGCCCTGAAGCCGTGCTGGCTGTGACCATGTAGGGCCATGTGGTCCTTTCTCTTGGAGAATGATTCCAGGGGAATGGGCATCACCAGTCTGTTTGCCCATCGGACAGGTGAGCAGTAACCTGTCAGGATTCAGCACTAAGGCTGGAGGCGTTGTCTTCACCACTTTGTCTAAATTCTTACAGATTCCACACATCTCTTCTCGGCAGAATCACTCAGTCCAGTGGAGCTTTTACAGCAGGGGGTTTTCAGCTGGGGAGCAGAGAGGACAAAATCCAAGCAGGTTGCCCTGCCTGCAGTCCCACCTTGCAGCCCGGCTCTACCTCTTCATGATCACCATGTGATCTACCCCTTGTAGATCTCCACTTAATGTCTCCTTCGAGAAGAAGTTGTCAACCAAACTTTCCAAAACAATCCTTAGAGCTGCAGAAAATGTAGAGAAGGCCAGGCGAGGGCTGGCCAGATGGGGTATGCCTGTGTCATCATGCCACAGAGACCCAAATGCCCGACCAGGAAGTGCTGCAGCTCCTAGATGGCTGAGGAAGCAGGTCTCCTCCTGCAGCACCGGGTTGGAGGGATGTGCCTCCTGGCGTGTGCCCCTGTCCTGCCTAGGGCCCTGTGCCTGAAAGACAGGGCTGCCGAAATGCTCTGATGGTGCATGCCCAGAGCCTCCAGCAGAGCAGTCCCAGACCAGTCTTGTGCAGAGGCCAATCCTGGTTTGCATCATCAGTCTGATAAAGGGGAAGTCTTCATGGAGCAATTTCTGCTATGTCAGTGCCTCAGTCTTAAAAGAGCCTCCCTCTGTTCAGGTGACTGTGCTGTTCACAGAGCTCAGGGCAAATGGGGACACCTTGCTTCATGGTAAGTATCCAGAGAGAAAAGCCAGCCTAGATTAACAAGAATTCACACTGAAACTGGCCACATCAATTTAAATGACATAGCTCTCCCCATTTTGCTCTTCAAACTTTGTGATATTCATAAACCTCACTAGTGCTTGACTGATCACTTGTAAGCTAGACTATTTGTGTGTCCCACTAGGACCAGCAGCATCCAAAAAGCAGTGGGAGAGAAGTGCTCAGCAGCCACCGGGGCTCAGGGGGGTGCTTGCACACAGGGGCTGCATCCCGTCAGCAGCTCCTGGCAGAGGTACTGCCCTTCCATGGACCTCCTCTCAGCTTCCAGCCTCCCAGACACATCTCTTGCAGCTCAGCTAACGTGACAGCTAATTAAATACATTACTGTCCAGGTGCCCGTCCTTTGAGATGGGACCTGGGAGTTATTCAGGGGTTGCTTCTGCTTCCGAGCAGTGCTGCTGGCTGGGGCTGGACTTCATGGGCTGCCCCCATGCTTAGTCCTCATCTGCAAACTTTGCCCCCAGTTTAAATCACCTTGGTGCACGGCAGCGGCGGTGAAGAGGAAAAGCTGAGTGCAGTTGGAGCTGGATTTATATTTTGTCCCTGCTCATCCCTTCCCCATCCCAATCTGAGGAACGTCTGAGTGCTCCAACGCTGTTCATTTTGTTTGGTTACATCCTTGCAGTGAGAAGGCTCATGGCTTTGCTCAGCGAATCAGCAATAAAGCTAATGAATTTTAGAGGATAGAGGATAATATAGGTGAGGTCTTCTATTTACACGTTTTCCCTAAATATTTCCCTTTGTGCAAAAATGAAAGCTGCATTTCTCATGTGACAGCATGAATTTACAGGCTTGGAAAAGCAGCCCAGCTCCTGACTTCCCATGGACACAGGGAAGGGAACAGGTCACTTCTAAACTGCTCAGGTACCTTCTCTCTAGTGCTGCCAGGAGAAACTGCACATGGCCAGCTGTATTGCCCCAGCCAAACTGATCTCTAGGTGCAATCCCTGGATCCAGAGACACGTTAAAAACCAGGGCAGAAAGTAGGGCATAGGTGTCTTTAAATCCTGAAACCTCATGTGTGAGGAATTCTCCAGACTCCTAGTCCTGCTCAGTAAAACACCCGTGTTCACTGCAACCAAAAGAACCCACAGAAGAAAGGCCCCTTGCCACCTGCCCTCTGAGCAAAGTTTGAGCAGGACCTCTCACTTAGCCTCTCACCCGTTTTGTTTAACTCAGACTATATTTACATTCAGACTATAGGGAAAATGTGTGGACAACAATTATCTGAGAATTTATTTCCTGTTCTGGAGTAACAATTATGGTTGAAAACAAAATAGAGATTATGGAATTGAATTGATAGTCATGGTACAGCAAGCAGAGTTAGACATGTCCTACTGAAGTAGCAATTTAACATGGAGAGAACATGTAAAAAAAGCTTAAAAGAAGAGGACAAAGGATGCCTGCTGCCTGGGAAGGTGGTGATGGAGAGGGTAGAAAACTGCCTGTAAAGAGATTTGTGAAAATCACCAGGTATTTTGTTCATGCTCAATGTCCTGTCTGTGCTCCCTGTGCACAGATGTCACGGTCCTGCCTGGAAGGAATATTAGGGTCATTAAGATTTCTCTGTGTGACCGTCTCCTCCAAAGTGGTCTTTATGGGCTGCAGTGATAAGAGCTGTTCATGGCACACTGGTAGCTGCTGGTGGCAAACCAATTCTCCCAGCTCCAGCTGCGCCGGGCCGTGGCAGCAGCCACGTGGCGTTGCTTCTGGTCCCTGACTGGGTGACATTTCGTTCGGTATAAATTACAGATGTTACAAGTGAATGAACAGTTTGAAATTCATAGAGTCATAAATTGGAAGGCCAGGGGGGCCATTACCATCAGCTGCTCTGACCTCCTGCATGTCACCGGCCGTAAAACCGCAGCCGGGAGCTCCCGCATCCAGCCCAGAGTGAATCTGTGAGAAAGACACTCTGTCTTGATTAAGATCTCAACGTGACAGAGAGCTCATCTGTCCTGGCTGAGATCTCCTAAAGGCTAATTACCCTCGCAGAATTCATACTTTATTCTCGCTTTGGGTTTGCTCCCCACCAATATGGGGCTCCTTACCTGCATTGCTCACAAAGCTCCCCTGCAAAAACCAAGATAGATGTTTCATTGTACCCACTGGTGCCTTAGAGATCATTGCTGACTGGGGACCAGGTTCACAAATTACCCTGAGCAAACCAGGAGGGGCATAGGATTTTGGTAATACCAAAATAATCAGGATATTCATCAACTATGTTGTATAGAAATGATTCTCTGAGCCCTCATCTAAAAGGGGTCTTGTATGCCAGTAAGGGCGTACAGGGAAAAGCAAGGAGGTGAGGGTGAGAGGGGTGAGAGGAGTGACAGGATTGACCCAGGGCTGATCACAGAGAAAACTGAAGGCAGTGTGCCAAGCCTCACCAGAAACTGCAGACTAAAAAAAGCCAAAAATAATTGAAACAAAAAAAAGGCACATGTTATGAAGCGCAAGTGCTATGGGAGCACCAGTGCTAGCTTCAGGAAGGACGAAGAAAAGGGGTTTGAAACCCACCTGTGCCGGGTGTGGGGCTGGACTGAAAGCCTGGGAGATGCTTTCAGCCACCATGCTGGGAGGAGGCAGGCAAAGGGGGCAGCTGCCAGCCACCGAGGCACTGGCCACGCTAGCCCGGGAGGGCAGGGGACCAACTGGCTGGTTTCTCCACATTCATACCAGCGCAAAACCTGACCTCCCATTCCCATGGCAACCCTGACCCGGCTGCATCGCACCGAGGGGGATGAAGGCATAAATTTAACAGCAAAGCCCATCATCTCAGAGCCACCCCGCGCCCGACGCAGCCGGCTTCGGGTTGCTGGGGGAACCATAACTTTTTAATCACGCTGCATCACGGGCTTTATTACCCTGCATATTTATAAGGGCTGGTTTATTCAGAGCTGTTGAGAGAGAAAGAGAGAGGAGGGAGAATTGCCATTTTTACTGTCTTTCAATTTTACCCCAGGTTTTTCCTTTGCTTTGTGCTGTGCTGGTGCAGCACCCGCTGCTGAGACCAAATGGGGTGCAAAATAGTCACAGCGTGTGCAAGCAAAATAGCAAACAGAGATGCTAAAGAGACAAGCGCAAAGTATCCAAAGGAGGATCAGTGCTTGATACAATACATAATATTTCTGTGGATTTTGAGTGAAAAGGCAGCTGGGACAAACATTAGGAGGGTAATGTACATAAATGGTATCTAACAAACGCTTCAACAACCAAAGAGAATAACAACCAAAGGGAAAGAAAAAAACAAACAGCTCAATGAAGTACCTTCTGGAAAGACTGTGGAACCAATGTGACCCAGAAGAGAAGCTTTCTGCCTCTCAGGGCCTTTGCTCACCCTTATTATTCCCTCTTCTGGCCTGTACAGCCTTGCTCAAAAACCTATTTGGAAAGCTTTTGGAAAAACATCAGTGCTAGTCTTTGTTTGAATAAGCTGAGAAAAATGTACTTTCCAAAACATTTGGAAAGGCACAAAAATGACCTCAAGAAACCCTCGGGGGCTGTCCTGGGCACAGGGCTCAGACAGACTCCTTCCATTGGATTTGGCTGCGGTGCTTTAACACGTCCCTCCAAATTGTACACTCTCCCCCCCACTGACTTGAGGATGTTTGGGGTTCTTGCTGAGCTGCTCGGCTCCCTGGGCTGGGAGGTGTGAGATGCCAGGGCCAGGCATCTCCTCCTTCAGCCCTGCAGAGGACCAAGTGACATGTGGGGAGGCTGCGTGCAGCCCATGAGGGGTGAGCCATTTGGCTGCCCTTGCTGAACTTTACAAACATATGAGCTCATCGCCAAGAAAAGTTCCTTCTGAAAGTAGCAGGAAAAATAAAAACTGTCGGCTTTGTGCCCTGAGCTTTGGAAAAATCCCTTCCAGTGCTCCATCATCAGAAGAGCTCCATCCCAGGCAAGATGAGCATCTGTGCCTCAGCCCAAGCTTTTGATGCCAGCCCCATCTGTGGTGGCAACACGCTGGAATAGAAACAGGAGTTAGAGTTAGAGCTTCCTCAGTACAATCTCCAGCACTGGCTGCTGGGTCTTTTTTGAGGGCTGTGGGCACCAGGAACACCAGGGCCTCCGCAGGGGCTGAGAAGACCTGTCTTGATTATCCCAATGATGTAAAGGAGAAGGAAGAGATGGGAGCTGGTACCGTGGGTTGCACAGGTTGGGTTGCTCCTACTGCTCACGTTTGTCCTCTCCTCCATCTGCTCTCCTTTCCACCCCTGCCAACTCTTGCTACAGCTCCCCAGACCCTTCACCGCTTCCTCCAGTGATGCCCATGCTCTCTGTGGTGCCAGCAGCAGGAATTGTCCCATCTTCTAACACTGCCAGTGTGGTGTCTCATACTTTGCTCCAGCGCTGATTTTGCAGTTTTTGAATATTTTGGACTTTGACCATCAGGGTGATGGAGGGGCAAATGCATCTTCCATCAAAAGGCTCCAGCTGTGCTTGGGGAGCTGCTGAGCTGCGGGACTGCGGGGGGAGGAAATGAGCACAGCATGTTCCTCTGCATGTGGGTTTGCCAAGCTGCAGCCACAGGGTGACCTTCATGTGGTGGGTCAGGGACAGCTGCCTCCAGCTGTGTGGACTGCATGTCATAGAGGAGCAAATGTCCATCCAACATCATGGCTTCTCCTTACCACCAGCAGATGCCATGGGAGGAGAATGAGGACAGGGCAAACCCACTGCAGTACTACCCCAACCTCTCCTCCCCACCTCTGGGGACCCAAGGGACCTCCTGGGTCAGAGTTAATGTCTTGGTAGGAAATGGCATTTAAATACATTTCCTTTTGTGACTTTTTGCTGCCCTGTTTTGAAGCTGTGGCCAGCGCTGCCAGGCTCCCGTGGCAGAGCTCCATCGTGTAGTGACATGCTGTGTGAAAACACCTCCCCGATTTGAAGGTGGTGCCTCCTGCTTTCGCTTGGTATCTCCAAGGCATCGACCTGGAAGAGGCAGTGAGCAGTCATAGCTTATTTGCCGTGCCCAGGCCATCTCTATCACCTTTTCATCTTTTTTCTTGATATTGCAACTGCTCTACACCTTTGACTGTCTCCTGCACCCACCCCTGCTCCTTCTTCTCCTTGCTAAGGGTAAGGGGAGCAGAGCATCCCACAGCAGCCCAGGCTGACACCTCCGGCTGCCCATGGTGACCCACCAGTGATGGACTGCCACACAGCCGTGCCGGCCGTGAGCACTGAGCTGGGGCAACCCTCCCTCTGCAATCCAAAGCCCTTTGGGCAGTGGCTGTTGATGCTGTGGTGCCTTTTCTTTTCAGTGCCCTTTTCTTCTCCCTACAGCCAGTAACTTAGCAGCACACATGATACTTTCAGACCTAGCTTTGAAGTGCTTCAGGTCCGCAATGGGGTGACGCAGCTGCCTGTGCTATTTACTTGAGTTTTACATTCAAACTGGGCAATGACAGCCCCCGTTGGCTATTTAGAGGCCGTATCTCCTTGCCATGCTGCCGGATGCTTTGCACGTGGCATTGTCTGTACAGTGGCGCTTTGCACACCCAGGTACCTGTCTACGGGTTTTCCAAAGCAGGAGGGGAATAAAGCTGTGGGCTGTCACACCTCCTTCCCCTGCCTGCTTGGGAACTCCCCTCCCCGTGCCCTTCGTAACACCCCCTTATTTCAAGATGATCCATCACGCTCTGCTGAGGATGCTCCCCAAAACGACAGCTCGCAAAGGATTGCTCCCGGATTCAGGTCATGGCCGGAGCACAAGGTGGCATCTCCTCCCTAATGAAAGTCTCACTCACAGCTTCATCCTTTCAGAGGAAGAAATCTCTGCTGCTCCCAGAGCCATTTGTACTGGTTTAATGATGCTCAAGACATTTATCCCACGGAAGAGTTCTGCCTGAGCTACCTGTTTACTTCAAGCTCGCTTATTTATAACATCCTTTCCTCCAGTTCTTGAATCCTTCACCTGCGCGAACATCTCCTTTAGATCATCTTTATTGAATACAGTTAAGTGTAGCTCATGGGGTTATTGAATTACAGGCATGAACTTAGCAAAATGAGATAAATCACTCATATTATCCTCTCCTTATTAAACACATTTCACCCTGAGGCATTTTTCCATAGGACAGATACTGTATATCAAGCGTTTGAATACTCGAAGCAGCTAACGTGGGCTTCTCCCCGTGAGATTTACTGTCTAAAATATTTATTAGAAATAATGTACTCTGTGTGAGGCTTGAAGGGTAAGATTTTGAGATGGGGTTGGAGCTACATTTGCTCACAGAATCATAGGATAAACCAGGTTGGAAGGGATCCTCAAGATCATCTAGTTCAACCATCAACCTAATTCTGACAAAAAACCCCATCACTAAACCATTTCCCCCACTTCACGTCAACCCGTCTTTTGAACTCCTCCAGGGATGGTGCCTCAATCACTTCCCTGGGCAGCCCATTCCAATGTTTGATAACCCTTTCAGTATGAAAATTTTTCCTAATATCCAGCCTGAACCTCCTCTGGTGCAACTTGATGTTGTTTCCTCTTGTCCTATTGCCTGTGACTTGGGAGAAGAGACCAACCCCCACCTCTCTATATCCTCCTTTCAGGTGGTTGTAGAGAGTGATAAGGTCTCCCCTCAGCTTCCTTTTCTCCAGGCTGAACAACCCCAGCTTCCTCAGCCTCTCCTCAGAAGAGTCATATGGGATTCTCTTTTATGTTAATGATTAAATGGCAATGTGTGCTGGCCACCACGTGGTACTGTGCTGCAGGGAGTCACCACTGGTCCCTGACACCTGCCCCTGACCAGCCCCAGTCACCAGAGGGACCATGCCCTCCCTGAGGTCACTCACCCACATGTCTCTGCCAGGCACCAGCTTTGCTCCCACAAATCACCAGCCGGGAGAGAGATGGGTTTTGTCTTGGTGAGGCATTTGAGCTTGATTTGGGGTGGGGGCAGCGCTGGGAAACGTTGATGCCTTTTGGGGATGGGAAGGGGACTGGGCTGCACGCTCAGCCCCTGGCACAGTGGGCAACAGCGGGTCCTGGTGCTGCCCAGGCCCAGACCATGCCACCCACCCTGTGACATTCTCAGACTCATGCACCTCCAGAGCATCTCAAGGCCACTGCTTTGCCTGTTTCTCTAGTTATTTTTCATTCTGGCACTCCTTTTAACTTCTCTCCTCTCACCTTTGGTATTTTCAGTCAATATCTATCCACATATTTCCTTCCCTGTCTCATGGTTTCACAGGTCTCGGGTGGATTTTTTTTTTTTCCCTCTTGCAGTCACCCCAAGTTGGAAGACTGGGGGGGGGGGGGGGGGGGGGTTGGTAATGGCTTATTTGGGGGATCCTTATCCCAAACCGCATCTACAGACTCCAAACCTTTGATGCTGGACTGTCACTGGCAGAGCTTCAGCCCAAGGACCGTGAGAAGGCGGCACAAAATCTCTCCCCGTGACTCCACTGGGCTGTGCACAATCTCTCCTGCAGGTGTTGGGCTTCTGCAGGGAAAACGATGAAAAAACACCTCCCCTTTTGTGCATTTCTGTCTGGACTCAGAACTCAAGAGCCATCAGCGGCCTCTGGCATCGCACCTGTAATTAGAGAAAAGGACTGATGCTTTTAGCTTGTTGTTCAGGCAACGAAGGTGATGAAGGGATTGGAGCACCTCCCTTACGAGGAAAGGC
>BJBW01011384.1:51315-84385 GCA_004320125.1 Scolopax mira
ACAAAACAAACCCTTTCTGCTTTAACTGTTGTGTCCCAATCTGCAAAATCAGATAGCGTGAACTTCCCCAGTTGTTTTCCTGATTTTTTTTCTAGTAATTTTTAACCTACTTAAGTAATGCTACACTGAACCTTGAATGAACAAGAAAAGGTCATGAACAAGGACAAAAGAAAATGATGCAGAGAGCATAACCCCATCACTCAGTGTTTGTATACAGTCAGGTTTTATCTATGCTAAAAAAAAAATTACGTACTGAAGGCTATGACCATTCATGCAGTTTCACATGCTGCAAGCACAAGAAAATGGCAGTAAAGAGAAGGGACATGCAAACACAACAACAGCAAAAAAAGCAGTTTAAAGGAACACATAGAGAAGTGTATTTAATCTATAAAAAAAAGAAATTCACAGGAAAGTAAATGAAAATACATTTAAGTCATAAATGTTAGAATTTCTGGCAAAAAAACTGACACAATCTTAAGAAAAAAATAACATGGCACAGGCCTGGGGAAAGAATTTCAGGTTACAGATACCACAACATGTATGTCGACATCCAAGCTCCGCATTTGTGCAAAGTAAGGGGAGTGTTGCAGGGGAAGTTATTTCCCCCAAAACCCTTGCCAGGCTTGAACGTATCTTTGAAACCAGCCAGCAAGACAAAAAAAAATCCCTTCAGTCTCTCTCCCTTCCATGGCAAACGTGCTTGCACCCACTAACGGCAACCCTCTCTCCCTCCAGCCCCGTCCCACAGCCACCCCTGCCATCCCTTACCCCAAACTGGCTAGGGCAGAGACTGGCAGAGCCAAGTCAACCAGACCATGGAAAGGCTGTTAAAATTCAGGCCGGTAAGTACGAATTGAGTGGCGAGGAGGAGGCAGCATTAAGCTGATGTAACTAACGCCGTCCTCAGTGTCTGTGTTCTGAGAGGCCTGGGTTTTTCTGATACGCCTGATGCAGCATCACAGCTTGGCCTGTTGCGTGACTCTGATCCTATCTCACTACTTCAAGCAATTCCTGTTCACATGTGTGCTTTGAAAAAAGACACAGAGGCTAAAACCCAGCTTGTTTTTACAGTTCGGTTTCAGTGCAGACTATATTCTCCGTTCTGCACATTCCTTAGTTCATGTATGTATTACACTCAGTAAAATCCTCTACAATAAAATCAATGCACTGTGCCTTATCTTCATATGGATTCTAGTAATAGCTCGAAGATGCATCCATACTTTGTATAACTTCTAACAGCATTTACGAAAATCTTGGGTGAAAGCCAAATAAAATGACATTGCATCGCAGGCCATTTGGAGCCAAACCCCAGAAATATTTAATTCCTATTTTATTCCTAGCCAGAGACCGCAGTAAACTAAACAATTTGTTAGAGTTTAGTATTTCCTAAAGAATCAGCAATGTACCTTTAACTCAGCTATTGTCCTTTGTACCATTCATCAATGCTGCAATATTTGTATACACTTTGCACAAAGGAAAAAAATAGTAAGTTTTCATCCAATTTACTTACCAATAGCTTTGGTATAATGCCTTGCTCCAAGAAGCAACTCTGGAGCTCGATACCAGAACGTTACAACTACTGGATCCAAGTCTGCTAAAGGCTTCAGAGGTGAATTAAATAATCGGGCAAAGCCCATGTCAGCTGCAAAATTCAAAGAGAGATGCTTTAAAATGTGAGGAAAACTACCAATTTTCTTTTGTTTTTTTGTTTTAAAAAAACCTGATTGAGTCTACTTGTTAGTGCTACCATCACTGTGCTACATAAAAGACAAATGCAGACTGTAGCAGACCGGAATACTGTGAGCAGGTTTTCTTAAAGCTTTTTGTAGAAGTTACTGGATGTCACCACCTATAAAGTATATCATTATAAATCATTACTAACATGAGCCGTTTGGAACAAAGAATTAACCATTGTTCTGAAAAAGTGCATCAACTCACTTCTCTCAGGACACTGGTAAATCCTGACTCATTTTACCTGATATTCTCCAGTAAAATATTCCATTATTACAGGATAGTCTTTCAAGAAGCAGCATTTTAAATGTGAGCAAAATGCAAGTTCTGCAAAGGTTAGAATGATTTATAATACATACGTGCACATCACAAAAGCTCCCTCCTCATGAAGTTAGCTGTAGCAAGATGTCCTTCACACAGGAACAGCAGCTAAGCCTACAGCATCTGACTCCCTGCTCATTTTCGGTCAAGATTTCCAGTATTTCCAGTATGAAGATACCAGTACTAAATACCACTTAGGCTATGATTTAAAAATTCTGTTTGGGGCCTTTATATCATTAAAAACTCCTTTTTAGAATTGGTGGTATACAACTGCCTAGAAAGCTGCTTGAACTACCAAATATAAGTGATAAAGGAAAAAATGGGCAAAGACTAAAATATGCACCTTCTCCCACCAAATCGCTTTCCCGACCCACCAATCCCCAAATCCCAAGGAAAAGGGACTCTAAGGTGCAGGGATATACGCATGCTGAGAAAGACTCAAATGAAATGGGATGAGTAGCCATTCTGAGGGAAAAGGACCTACATACTATAGCCCACTGGTTGAGGGAAAACTGTAGTGTAATATGGGTCTCTAACTTGACTAAATAATCCTTTGTTTTTTTCATTAGCATTCCTATTTATGATTGTTTTAATGCATTTAAAAAGAAAAACATTTTACAGTTATCTACATGAAAACATTCATTACTCAAAATACAATCAAGCCACTAGTAACTATGGAAAATAAGGAAAATTGTTGGCAGAAAGTAAATTTATGACTCAAAATGACACAAAAAGCCTATAAAAATTATTTTAAGTTAAATACCAGTTATGTATTTTTTAGAAAAATTAGTTACACTGGAAAAGTGGAAACCCTTGGTATGGGTATAACTTCTGCATTCTTTTCCTGCTGTGGTAATATCTTAAGAAAATAAGAAAAAAAATACCTACATTTTGGTAACACACTTAGAAATCCAGGGTCCTGCTCCCTCTTCCCCCACTGGGAATGGATGGCTCAGAGGACTGGTGGTCCAATACAGAATCTTTCACCTGTCCATTAACAGTCTGACTAAATTTAGTTGCGCTTTAAATTTATTCCCAAATTAATTCAATACTATCAATTAAGAAATAAATGGGTGGTCTATGTGCAATGACTAGCAAGTAGTTGTGTACAGCAAATATCACCACCACAGTTGATCATGAACGTGCCCAGAGGATGACCTACAATCTCAATTTTGGAAGCAAGTGCTCCATGAAGAATAAGGTAACAGGAAGAAATTTTCCCTTCCGCTGCCTGTGCAGTACCTGTTTTGTATAGAGAAGACCTCAATCTCTACTGGCAACTTTAAACCTCGGAAGGGCATTAAAAACTTTTGGGGTAGGATCTGCAGAAGCATTCAGTCCTGGCCCGTCTGCTCCTTGGATTTCAGAAGGGTGAGAGAAGGACTAGAGCAGCACTGAATGCTACAAGAAAATCCTACCCCAAATCATTACACTAGTGATTAACCATATAGTTCAGATAAACAAAACAGTAAGAGTATAGAGCAACAATGCAGAAGAATAATCTCATAAAGAAAACAGAGGGAAGTGAAAAAGATGAACTGCGGGGCTGCATTACCATAGCAAATATGAGCAGGCTGTGCATTAGCAATCTGCTCTCAAAGCACTGCCATGCTAATGCACAGCGTGGTATAGCTTATTACTGTTAGACTACAGTTAATTTTTATTTATTTATTTACTTTAATTTAAAACAACTGAAGTTCTACAAATTATTCTCTCACTGTGAGCAATAATTCCCATCAGAAAATGTTACAACAGTGGGGAAAGTGTTGGGTCCTTCCTATACATCCCAGTTTGAGCATTTAGCAATAGTTCTCACTAAGCATTTTGGCTGAATTACTGTGTTTTCTGGACTTGAAGATCTCTTGCCTTTATTTCCAAGGGACCTATCTACCCTTTCAAGAATATTTTGTAGTCTAAATGCCATCTTTGATTCCATTATAAAAATTAAGGTTTGTAGTAATGAATAGTTCCCTATTTAGATTTTATAAGCAGCAGCAAGATGTCATGGCGTTACAGGGGTAAATGGAGGAAATTTTAAAATCCCATTTCTTTGTCCTCCTTTCCCCCAGCTAGCTCTCATCTTAATCCCCACAATCAAAATCCCCCACCCCCACACAAACACCCACTTAAACAAAATGTAATGACATTTTCCACTTTTCATTGATGAGGCTACAGCATTTCATCGTCAGAACTGGTACATGGGGCTAATATCAAGAAGCCAGTCACTCAGAAAACAGCATTTAGGCAATGTGCCCAGGTATGTACTAGTATTACAATGACTACTTTAGGTGGTACAACTGCACCTTCAGAACATTCTAACTTAAATGCTACACTGGGACTTATCAAAGATATAAACATACCAATTTTTACTCTTCCTCGCTCAGGACCTTCACCCATAACTAAAATATTAGCAGGTTTCTGTGGAAAAAAAAATAAATATACAATACATATACCACGATAAACCTAAACATTAGTCTCTGAAAAGTTAGTTAAACTTTGTTTTGCCAGTTTTAAATCAAATTTGTTTTGATAAAAAGGACAAGTTTTACTGTCAAGGTAAAGCTGTGCAAGGACCAGACACAGGCTCTCCCTCACTGCATCTTCCTCACGTTTCTTTTCGGTGCTTCTGTGCTCCGGCACCACGTCCCCTGACTGACACCCTGGTGTCTGTCCTCAACCCACATGCGCTGGCAGTTGCCAAGCCACCAAGATTACTACCAAATTTGCCCTAGATCCTTTTGGCAGGAGGCAGTCCCATCGCTGCCCACCACCCCGCACCCCCAGCATGGGGATAGGATGCCAGCTCTGCAAGATGTTTTGCCCAGGGTCATTAGGCACATTTGCAGACACATTTTACATTAAAAAAAATACCTGAGTGAAATGCAGATGAAACATTAACACACCACTTTATGCCAGAGAGAAAAAATAATCTAAATTATTTCTATTTACAAGTGTATACCAATTCAGATAGCTGCAAAACTGGAAATCATTGCCTTTACATTATTTTTCTCTACATCTTCCCTTTCTTTTACTAGCGAGGCGAGTTAAAGAATTGAGCTAGAGTTCAACTGGTTAAAACAATGCCAACACTTCATCTAAATCAAACCTGTAGTGCTTATTTTGAGGGGAAAAAAAGTCAGGAAATTCACAACTAAAGCCGAAAATTTATGCTAGACTTATTTGAAATGGAGTGATTTAGATACCCACTCATATGGTAAATCCTGGACAAAACAGGGACTCTTACTGAATTGTGAACTATAAGAATTATAATAAGGATGAATTACAACTCTTGCTCTGGTTTCTCAGTTTAAACTGATCTGAAGAAAAAAAGGACACTAGCAAGATAGTTTAGGCTACCTAAAAGGCAATACAATAAATCTTAATATCTTAGTGTGATTTACATGCACATATTTTGGGAAACTCTCAAGTCTTCCTGAATCTATCAGGCTCTGGTGTAAAGACATTCAAAGAGACAAAAGACCACAATTTGATATCAACCTAGTAGGAATTCATAGTGTGTAAAACAAGGTGCAAAAAATTAATAATCCAGAAAAAAAAAAAATTCCCTGAGAAACTTATTTACTCCTGCTTATGAAAGGCTCCAACATGGATCTCTGAAACTGTACAGCCCATGTACAAAATATGTAAAAGGAGTCTGAGGTGTCACATCTCTTCCCTGAGAGCAGGTTTAAGACAGAAGAAAATGTCATAGCTTGACTGTGACCAAAGAGGCCAGAGAGATCCCATTATCTTTCCAACAACAATAACAGACTCAACTGGTGCTGCATTAGCTCGGTGATATGCAGAAGTTGTGTCCCGCAACAGCACCACCCCCCCGTTTTGTTTTCTTGAATAAAGGCATATTCAGGTAAGCGTTGCTTCAATATAAAAGAAAAAATAATAATAAAATGCAGTATGTGGGCACACTGCTCACAAAGCATTCTATCTTGACTGTTTCTATAAAAGTCCTAGAAATAAATAAGCAGCATAAGTCTTGAAATTCAGAGTTAATGTTGAAGTTTAAAGCAATTCAGTCTACTAGGCAAGAAAACACATCATTTCACCACACAAACCATTCTATTGCTACACTGTGACTCAATGAGAAGATATAGATATCTTTTACAAAAGCCGCTTCAATATACTTGAGAGGTTAATAAACTACATGGCTAATTAATATTTTTTTGAGTTAAGGATACATTACACAGGCACTAAAATATTTGAGATAAATACTACATTGACCTAAAAATATAATTTCTCCCACTGCATTTTCACAGCTTGATAATACTCTACAAAAACACATTTAACATCCTCAGGATATTTTTACCTTAGAACATTTTACTATTTGGATTTCAATATGGACAAGGAGCCACATTCATACAAAGACTCCATTATGTCAGATGATTAATCAACAAAGGGCTGAGTAACAATTCCTGCCCCAAAGATCTTCTACCTTAAGTTCAAGGTGGGTACAGACGAGAAGAGAAAGCACAAACAGATGAGACAGTAACTGGTTTGCAAAATAAGTAGCTCCAGCTTGGTTCACATAGATTTTATATTTTTTTTTACTCTCAGGATTTAGAGAAAGTCTTTAAAAATGCAGACAATTTAGAATTCTGTGTAGGAAGCTTCTAAAGCCGCAAATAAAAAAAAAACCTCAGTGGGTCTGGAGTAACATTCACAGCAGTTCACCTCTTTCTTGACTCAAAGGCCCTTCACTGAAACAGCTCTGCTTGAAACAGAAGATTCTTACTACAGGCAAAAATATTTATATAGTCACATCGCTGTAAAGAGAGATAGCATCGCAGTTGAAGATTAAAAACCTAAATTTTAAATCAGAGGTGCTATTCCAAAGGTTCCCATTCCTAAAATCATTGCATTAGTAGCTTTGAACAACATGGTTAGTTGAAAGAATTTTCCAAAGATGACCATAAATAAGTATTTAAATTCAATAGGGGAATATCTACCAGAAAGCATCATAGGGACAGTACCGGTGTTCCTAAAATTTAAGCATTTTAAGAACTCCTTGAAAAACATTCAATCCACTAGCAAAAGTCAGAACGCGGGTAAGAGATTCTTGCTAGATATCTTTAACTCAAGTCCACCATCTAGAGAGAAAAAAACCAACTCCCTAGATCTCTTTCAGCAACTCATTACATATTAGACATTTATTTGCAAAGAAAAATAAGCAGTCACTAGAAACAGAAGGGAGAAATCTGGACAAACTTCAGTCTAAATTGTTAAATTTCAGTTTAAGTTTAATTATCCAGAGAAATTGAAAGTTCAAAGTAGTTATTCAAATCACTTGGGCTGAGTAAATGAAGAAAAATCTTTTAGCAATTTTTTATATTGTGTTCTGAAAACACATTACTTAAAACCAGCTTTTATTTATGTAACTACAAGTGATCAACTTTAAGTCTTTCATTTTCGTTCTAATAGAGGTATACTTACTTTTGCTTTCAAGTAAAACAATTTGCTCATGTGAGTCAAATTCAAATGAGAGAGCTCTTAATGATCCTAAACTGAACATGAAGAGCTGTGCAGGGATGTACAGCTGAGTACTTGAGACAAAAACAACGTTCTGACAACCCCACAGAACAAAATTTAAGAAAAATCACCATCCCCAACCGCCCACCTCATCGGGAGGGGAATAACCCATTCTCATGGATGAATGGCATTGGCAACCATGGCACAGCACTAGGTCTTATCTCATCTTAGATCTGGCCTTGTCAGACACCTTGTATGATTTCTAGACAAATGCTAATCTTGTGCATTTAATCACTATTGCTACTGAAGATAGAACAAAGATCCTCACTGAAATATTTTTAGGCACTTCTAATTTAATCATTATTTGCAAAGTGCAAACGGAATCTGTCCCAGAGATGGCAATTTCAAATAAAGGAGCTAAAAACCCCAGAGGCTATATCAACAGGTTCATAGATCTGTGAAGAATTCACCTTCTTCCATCTGCCTGACACAATATACCACTCTCTGTTCACCCCAGTGCTAAAGTCTCTGATGATGAAGGCTGCACAACTCCCAAGCAATCTATTCTCTTCCTCTCTTTCTCTTTTGCAGGGCTTTTCCTTTGCTTCTAACACAACAAATGAGGTTACTCTCGTTGCCTCTGACACATCAACAGAAAGATCAGACACCTGCTCCTTCACTGCAAGGAACTTCTTACACTTCTGAAGATCTGCATCTCTTTTCAGTCCTTTCACCCAGATTAAAAGAACACTCTCCCGCTTGGTGTTTCCTACTAGGTTATTTTTTCTGGATGTATGATAATTCTTCTTGCTTCCCTCTAGCTGTTCTGCCTTGGGCCACCCATTTGTTTGAACTTGAGTGCTCTAAATGACATCAACTCTGCTCCTGCCAAGGCTTCTCTAATGCTAAATACAGGGGAGGGACCATTTCAGACGCCTTGTACAGCATCTTCCACTTTATACAATCCCAGTATGGTATCTGGGTTTGCCTCGCTGTGTAAGGCTACAAGTTCATGTCAAGGTTGTGAGCTATACTTTCATCACATCGTTCCTGCAGGACAGATATTTAATTTTTTCCATCTTTCTTCCTTTTTTTTTTTTCTTTCAATCATTGTTCCATTTGAACAAATACTGCAGTCACATACTGCTTCTTAACATACACTGAAAAAGTTTATGTTAATTCAGAGGTGACACTCCGACGTTAGAATTTATTTGATTTTCTATTTTGAAGATAAAAAAACTGCAAACAACACGAAAATTATACCAATCTATGTCTTGATGAGATGTGAACGTATCAAAAAAAGACAGCATTCCTGTTGCTCACAGCAAGTTATTCATAGGAGCAGGAGATGATTACTTATTCTACATCCGTATAATAGATGTCTAGAAATCAGGGGACATTTTTTTCATGCTTCAGGAAAGGCATTCTGCTGGAATGCCTTCCACTAAGTTTTGTTCATCAAAGCGGTGAGGAAAAAAAACTGGCATTTTTTGAACACCTCAGCCTTTGCAATCTTTCATACAAATTACTTTCAGCATCAGACCGGGCTGTAGAAACTACTGCTCCACATATTTTGCTATGAGGCTGCTCCTGAACTTGTAAGTTTTCAAAGGCTGATTTTAAACATACCTATCAATAAGTAACAAAAATTCCTTTGAATTATGTATGGTATTATAATGTAGATGTTACCTTCCTCTCTCCCCTACCCCCGTCTCCCCCCTTATTAACTGTTTGCAGTATTCCCATGTATATTAATAAACAGACTCACCTTCCTTACACCTCCTTTTTAACGGATTCATAGATAGGTTAAAGTTGGACAGGACCTTCAAGATCCTCGAGTTCCAACCCCCCTGCCACAGGCAGGGACACCTCCCACTAGAGCAGGTTGCTCAAAGCCCCATCCAGCCTGGCCTTGAACACTTCCAGGGATGGGGCATCCACAGCTTCTCTGGGCAACCTGTTCCAGTGTCTCACCACCCTCACTGTAAAGGATTTCTTCCTAATATCTAATCTAGATCCACCCTCATTCAATTTAAAAACATCATCCCTTGTCCTATCACTACATTCCCTGATAAAAAAGTCCCTCCCCATCTCTCTTGTAGGCCCCCTTTAGGTACTTGGTAGGCCATTGTAAGGTCTCCCTAGAGCCTTCTCTTCTCTAGGATGAACAACCCCATCTCTCTCACCCTGTCTTCACAGGAGAGGTGCTCCAGCCCTCTGATCATTTTTCTGGTCCTCTGCTGGACCTGTTCCAACAAGTCCAAGTCCTTCCTGGTCTGAGGGCTCCAAAGCTGGATGCAGTATTCCAGGTGGGGTCTCACAAGAGCAGAGTAGAGGGGCAGAACCACCTACTGTGACCTGCTGGCCACACTTCTTTTAATGCAGCCCAGGACGTGGTTGACCCTCCAGACTGTCAGTGCACATTGCTGGCTCATGTTGAGCTTCTCATCCACCAACACCCCCACCTTAGGGCTGCCCTCAATCCATTCTCCACCCAGCTTGTATTTGTGCTTGGGATTGACACAACCCACATGCGGTACTAAAACCTTATTAAAAGGTGCAAAGTATCATCCTAACCAATTTCCATTTGGATAATCCCATACTTAAGAGTTTGGCTACTATAACATTGATCAGTAAAGGGTTCACAGTGATGGGGTGAATCACACCAGTGACTTTTGTTAAACCCTAATTTGTGCATCATTAATGCACAAATTGGCTGTGCCACCAATTTTCAGAACTAGCCATCCCACCCATTTCTACCTGTGATGAGACATGATAATTGAAAAAAGTGTAACACTGGTTTTCATTAAAATCAATTCATTTTTTTTGCAATCATGGCCTCAGTAATGATTCTATTAAGATTTAGAACAAGTAACTTTTTAGTAGTTTAGACTTCAAAGTATTATATTAAACAATACAGAAACAGATTCAAATGTACAACCCTGCAATTACACAAAAAATACAACTTCTTCAGCTGTACGTGAGCAAGTGCCTAGAGAAGCATGAAACACAAGTTAAAAAGGTCTTGCTGAGAAGTTTGTGATACAATTGCATGGAGAAAAAAATAAATCAGAAAGGTTTTGGAAGACAACTGTAAGGGTTTACCAAGTTGTTGCCTGCTTGCAAGAGCACTTTTGTGATATAGCAGTAGAAAGTTTTTGGTGTGGTTTATCACTTCCCAGTTATGTCCTCTGACAAGAAAAACCTAGTCTTCAGGTAGCCTTGCAAAATTTACACCCTATCTCAAGGTCTATCAACTGCAAAATATTTATGCTTCTTAAGGTACATCCACCTTAGCAGCCTCGTTGATCTTCAAGTAATGGTAACATAAACCCAAACATCCTTATTATCCCTATATTCTTAGGGTTGGAGTGGACTTTTTTTTGAACACTTTTTGGTTAAAGAAAATAATTCCATTCCACCTTGAACAAAACTGACAACTTCAATGCTAAATAGCACTTTAGGACAATGAAAGTGTCAATACAACCATATTCAAATGATAGTATCAGCATTTTTCTGAAGTTCATTTATGTCCTTGAATTCAAAGATGTGCATTCATAATTACGATAATTACAGTTGCATTTACTGATTTGTGACTTTAAAAGAAATTATTATGAAAAGACCACCCCAAACAATAGCTCCAAAGAATTCAACATGTATTAAATCTAAACATTAAAGTCCTCTTTTTAATTAAAAAACATGAATTGTGAAAAGCACTGCAAAATTAAGAAAAACTAATTTAATACTTCCTGTTAATTATCTTCTTATAAAAAAGATGTCTGAGCTGTTTAAAAAAGTAATAAATCAAGCATCTAAATAAAATTCTCATTAAAACCAGGAACCGTTAAAATTACCAGTAACAACTAAACAAAAATAAAAACTAAATTATCAAAGCATACATGCTCCAAATTTTTAAAAGTACAGAAAGTATTTGGATAGGATAGAAAACAGAGGGATATCTTATCTATGCCAGGAAGGCCTTCTGCTAGTTACAATCACCATATTTTATCTCTGTTTCAGCTGTTGGCCTCACTATTACATTTTTATGCATTGAACACACTCCAAGAATTTCTTTCCGTTGCTGTCACTCAATTACTGCCAACTAGGGGCAACATAACTTTTTAAAGCCTGCACAAAGCCAATAGACAGGGTTTTCTATCACTTTCATTGGAACTGAATTGAAAGTGAAATTAAAAAAACTAATTACACTTTTCAAACCAGCCCTCCCACTCCCTAAAAATGTACATCAGGAAAAGCTACAGGACATGACTTTCTGTACTAAGTCTCCAAGGAAGGAAAGGTGGATATCGTAGGCAAAACCATCATTATAATACTCTAACATGCTAAATATCATTAATACGTCATTCAAAAGTGTAAAACAAATAGTTTTGCAGAAATAAATTTCTGCAGTGATTACCCAGTCCATAGGTGAGGATGACTCTGGATGCTGTGGACACATCAGAGCAGAACCAAATGCAAGAGGAGAGCGTGTGCACTGAACCTGCAATATTCCAGGTATAATTCCATATCCTTTTTCAATTTAGAATTCCACTTCACAAGTAAGGAGTTTGAATGGGTAATAAAAACATCAAGTGCCATTTTTACTCAATCATTTCATTGGAGCAACTTCCACAGGTAACCTCATACTTTCTAATACTTTCACATAACAGAAGAAAACTGCCTTATTTACTCTTTGGTTTGCATGCAGTTGTGGAAGCCCATGGCACCTTCCTTAACAGCCCTATTTTATTTTTGTTTCTCATTTAATTAGTTTTCTCATCACTTCCATAGCATCCTACCTATATTGACTAAAACATCGCTCCTCCTGTTCTGGATAAAGAAAAAAAAATAAAGGTAAAGGCTGACACAATTTATTACTATGCACTTTCCAGTGGTTGTCTCTGCTTTGTCCATGCTTACTTGTTAAAGCATCTTTGTGCACAGAACAAACACAATATTTCAAACAATACCCCAAAGATTATGTTTTGTGCCACTTGTGTTCAGAACACACCGGGTTAAGTTGGGAGTTCATACAGAGCAAGAAACTGCTCAGATTTAATCAAAGGAATATTTTCTTATCATCTATTCAACTTTTCCTCTATATTAGGAGTATGTATCATTCAAATACATCATCACAATTTCTTTCAACAGCAGGATTCAGACAAAATTATTATAGCTATTTCCTGTATTTTAAACAATTTATATTCCTATCTTTTACAACCATGCCACAACCTTAAGAGGTATTAAACAGGTATTAAAAAAAACCAATAGAACTAAAACTGCAAACTGCACTTACGTGTTTCTAAAAATCATACTTTAGGATTTTTTCGAAATCCCACTGCAGGTTTTTTATTGACTAAGCTTACTTCAAAGGTATGTTCATGAACAAAGAACTTCTGTTTTTCCATAGCCCTCTCGTGTCAGAACCAAAAATTATGTAGATTGGTTTTTTACCTTACATTATCTAGTACAGCTTTTTACCTTTATTGGAAGAATTAGAACTAAAGTTTCTAGAATGTCTTTGTATAAGTCTTACCTCTATTTATATTTACATATAATGATAGAAACATAAAATTGTCTAGGTGTGAAGGGACCTTTAAGATCACCTAGTCCAACCATCAACCTAACTTTCAAAAACCATCACTAAACCATGTCTCTAAAGCACTATGTCAACCCACTGTTTGAATACCTCTAGGGACGGTGCCTCAACCAGTTCCCTGGGCAGCCCATTCCAATGCTTAATAACCCTTTCAGTGTAAACAATTTTCCCAATACCCAGTCTGAACCTCTGCTGGCACAACTTGAGGCCATTTCCTCTTATCCTATCTCCTGTGACTTGGGAGAAGAGACTGACCCCCGCCTCTCCACGGCCTCATTGCAGGTGGTTGTGGACTGCGATAAGGTCTCCCCTCAGCCTCCTTTCTTCATACTGAACAATCCCAAATGTCTGGATACGACAGTTATAGCGTGGCAATGAACTGAGATGACTAAGCGAGCTTTCAAACAAAGGATTACTTACTGATATTACTCTCTTTCCAGCACCATAATCAAGTATCTGGCAGTCTTGGAAAGCCAGCACATTAAAAACCAGACTAATAACAAAAGAACAAATTTAAAGCCTCAGAGCACAAACAAATGTAGCATAGTCTGCCCTCAGTTAATGTATTTGCATCCCCAAAGTTTTAGGTAATTCAGGCAGGACTTTTGCTCTTAAAAACTGTAAAACCAGACTCAAACTATTTTTAAAAGTCCTTATATATACACAGATAAAAGCTATATATCAAGCGTCTATATATGAATTATATTCCTCAATATATTAGTTACATTACACCCATATGTGTATGGTGTAAATTCTCCTTGTTTATTGTGGAACACGCAACACTAGTTGCAGGTTTTCAGCTATTTTTCGTATAGAGTGTAGCAGCAATGCTATCACTTCTACCTCGAACTCTAAAGCACCACCTTGTTTCAAAGCCATGATGCAATATGGGTTTCTGGTGCTGTTATTTGTTCCATCAAACAAGGACAAACTTCTCACAAGCTACTACACTGACATAATTTCTTGATGAAAGGCACTGAAAAGGCCTGCCTTGCTTTGACAGGGGAAGGAGGAGAAAACAAAAGCAGTATTCTACACAGCAGCATTTATAGCCATACAAAGGTAACTATGAGGTACTTTCAGCCTCAAGTTTGCAGCTCCCCTTCTGCAAGGGCTCTTCACTACCCGTTAAGTGGGCCAAGATCACAGGTTAAAAATTATTTGATATGTAATGATGCAGAAATGTCAGGAAAAAATACTCTGCTTCCACTGCTGCTTGTGTCTGACAGTTCTGCAGCAGACTATTGATATTTTATTTGAGAGGTTTTTCACTTATCAGGTAACGTAACTGTGCTGCCCCTAAAACATCTGGTGGTTAAATAAGCAGCCTTACTTTTACCATTTCTTTTTTTGCATCTTGTACTTCTTCGATATTGAAGTTTCCACTGAGTACAGAACTCCAAATTTTAAACTTTACCGGTATTTCCTTTAGCCAGTAACAGTCCAAGAGTAAGTCTGTCTAGGTTTGGCCACATTATTTGCTAAGTAAATTAGCAAAGTTCTTCTAATATATACATTGCTCCACCTGGATCTTACATTTAAACTTCAGACAAAGAGTGTGTTTACTGTAGTTTCAAAACAAGCTATGTTCATGAATAGAGCAAAAAGTGTTTCCAGTATCACTGTCAGTTGTAAATGACAAGGTTGTGTGACTCAACTTTTATCAGTGCAGAGGATGAATTATTTTAAGAATTATTTATGGAAAAAAAATACTGAGCTAAGAAGCAAGGAAGTTATTGATAAACTAAATTTAGCATCCAACAAAAAAACAGAATTAGTACATCAGACAAACTGATATAGTCAGACCCTTTGAAAACACCTGCAGAAGATAATGTAAGGCTAAAAAACATTACTCATCTTGATGATAGTCAGAGAAGGTTGGACTTGACCAACCTTTACATAAAAGCAGAAGTCTAAGAGTTGGATTTGGAAAATGTTCTTGAAATTGTGATAATTTTGACCTCTCTTTGCACTTCTATTTTCATTTGAATCAAGTTTATAAACAAGCTTTTTACTTGCAATCAGAAAAACATCTACCGAAAGTTCCATATTCAGCATTTCATCTTATTATAGAAAGGAATCTAACAGCATCATGTGGTAAAACATTATCAAGAGCTTTTAGGATTGTTTTTCCATTTTTGCCAAATGCTAGTTACTTGGATAAAAATTATTTTCAGGTGTATTTGTTCATCTCACACGTATAAATCTTGGATTTTTACTCTATCCTTTCTTTCACTGAAGGCTTGCAGGTTGGCTAAGCACAATTGCCCCTCTATAAATCCATACTGACTACTCTCGATCACCTCCATGTCTTTCAAATGCTTGGAAATAGCTTCCAGTAGTATTTGATGCACCACCTTCCCAGTGATTAAGGCAAGAGTGACTGGCATGCATTTCCCAGATCCTGCTTCTTGCCTTTCTTGGAAGATGGGAGTGACATTTGGTTTTTTTCCCCTCAAGAACCTCACCTGATTGCTATGACCTTTCGATGAGAGCAGCCTCACAATGACTTTCTTATATGAAGCAAATGATTTTATGTATCTCTATAGGCTTCTCTATGGTGAATTCAAAGATCTCTAACTAGTATGCCATCTACTTTCCTGACTGGAAGGCTGGTAGTACTGCAGCAATAGAAGCTTTATTTATAGCATCAAATCTGCATTTCTACAAAGTTGACAGACATTACTCAATCAAGAGCTTGACCTAACAGACCACTGTCAGCAACCATGTCCTAAAAGAAAGCAAGACAAATGGATTCTTATTTCCACAGTGGTTTTGTTGTTGTTTTGGTTTTGTGTTTTGTTTTGTTTTAAAAAAGGAAGTTTGCCTGCCTGGTGAGCATTTTCTTGATGTTTAATATTAAATTTTTAAACTGGTAACTATTCAAAGTGTAGCAATGATTAGAAGAGTCTACAAAACTATTTGTTGCTCATGCTGATGACTTTAAAAAAAAAAGTCCAATTGAAAGTTTAATCTAAAACATCAAGAAAATACTCACAAGGCAGGCAATGGAGTATTCATTCCCTAAAAATAATAGCATTAAGAAACACTAATGTTATTTTAACTATAGAATATTTAGAATTATAGTAAATCACCACTCACAGGAAAGGATGCTATTACCAGCTATGCAAGACAACAACGTTCTGCCAGACACGTTGTTTTTTTGTGGTCCTAAGAAAGCACATACATAATGAAAAACACCATGGAAATAAAAATCTTGGGAAATGCAACAACTGACGATCAAAACAGTGACTGTGTTTGGGTTGGGTTTTGGGTTTGATTTTTTCCTCCTTTGAAGCAAATCCCCAAGAAGTCACTACAATACCTTGGGAAATAATGCCTATTATCTGTTTATATATTTAAACAGGGTAGAAGACCAGCCTGCTGCTTCTAAAAGCTGCCAACTTCTTTTTGAGTAATCTGCATGGCTTATCCTACTATTTGTTTTTAAGCATTCAGGTTAATTCCTTCAAATGGCCAGTTTTGTAAGCACCAGAGAAGGACAAAGGGCATTCCTGTATTTCTGAATTAATCCTTGAATATTGATGAGGGATACATCCTTGGATTCAAGAGCTCTAATGAGGAAAATGGTAAATTGGCAGCGTAAAAGTTCCATATATTTAACTTTGCCTAAAGCACATACTTAAGTGATTCACAGACAGAGCCTGTAAAGTGACTAAAACGTTGTCTACATAAAAACACCCTGGCAGGGGCTTCTCTTCATTTATTGTTAAAAGAACATCTTTAGCATTCCTGGTGATTCCAAACCTGGCAGCAGGTATCCTTGGGAAGAGTCCAGGTCCCAGGAACCTCCTTTCTCACTGTATTAAAAGTTTGTCAGCTTGAAAGCTCATTAAAACAAGTGCTCATCCCACAGCAGCAGCTCAGCTTAGCTGCACCCTAGGAATGCATTAAACAGAGTGCAGTATCCTGTGCTAGTGTCACTTTGCAAATGGTCACATCCACCTCACTGACAGCGGCTAAGAGAGTGTCATTCCTTTGGCAAGTGACAGGAAGAGGGGAATGGGAAGCAGGACCCCCTTCTTAAATACCTGGCTTGCCAAGTGTTTAGCACCCACTAATACCATCCACAAAGAAATAGGTCAGGGAATTTAATCTGAAAATCTGTGAAGAAACAAAAATGTTTCATCATGGTGTCTCAATACTACAAGAGCTGCGAGATTTCCTCTGGGTTTTTTTGTTTGAGGGTAGTTTTGGGTAGAGTTTTTTTGTAAGTCAAGGGGCTGGTAGTATGTTTTTAAGCTGTACCAGAGGAGTGCTTAAGTAGTTCCCGTGCAATGTTATTAAATATTTTTTGAATGTATTATTGATTTTAATTGCAGAATAATCTTTCTGTGGCCACACGACACCAGTGGAGGGGTGCTCATCTCTTAGCTGAGACTGGATCCTCGCGGTGTGGGCAGGCCTACTGCACACTAATATCAAATGAAGACCCACTTTTAACAGGCATGGCATATAAATTGCTGTACCATGCAAAGGGTCCTCTATTTTTGAGCTCATTACTTGAAGAAGTCCTCCAAGCACACCATTAAGTCCATCCTCTCTTCCTCATGCTATTGAGGATGCAGACTGATGGAAGCAGATATACAGCCACTCTTCTGCTTATGCTTATTTTTAATGTTGAGTAAGCACTTTGAGCACAGGAAGAAGCCCAATAGCTGGATATCATAAAGTGGAAAAAAATACAAGAAAAAGTAGTCAGCAAAATGCAGTAGGTTTCAAGCACGCTTGATAACTAAATTCAAAATATTATTAAAACTGTAATTGATGCACTTTGTGGTAATTACATGAAGTGTTCTTACTTCCTTCCTGCTACAGTCAGAGCATGAATAAACAATCTGCTTTCAATTGCTCTCAGCCATGGAATTAAAAAAAGATGAAAAATATGCAAGTCAAATAAGAACTTTTTAAAGGCCTGACATTTATTTGTAGAAAAATTTTACTGGTATGTTTCAAAGACATATGGAAAGCTAACTACTCAAGCATAGCACTCTTCAAAGATAACAAATATAATCAACACCTCCCTTGCTCTGATGGAAACCGTGAATTGGCTTTCATATAACCATCGAAAGAAAAAAAAAAACGTGAAGACACCTGACTATTTAAATAGTTAAGTTATTGCTAAGATTTTTAATGCATTTCCTATGTAAAAGCATAAGTAGGACTAGAAAAAAACACAATAGACAATTACTGTCTTCCTACAGTTTTTACTATTTCATACAGAATATACTCACTTTATCCAAATCTTGCATGAATGAAGATTCCTCAATTCCACCATTATGAAGAACAAATTTCAGTCTAAGTTTATGTGCTTTCAATAGCCATTAAGTTTTACTGCCTGTTTGGTGGATGCTAGCAAGAAACAAGTTACTTTATGCTGTATTTTGGTTTTTTATTGCAAAAGTCAAAATCCAAAAAAAAACTCCAAAACATTACCCACCTAAAAGCTAACTTCATTAA
The DNA here is from genome assembly GCA_004320125.1 of Scolopax mira. Taxonomy (NCBI): domain Eukaryota; kingdom Metazoa; phylum Chordata; class Aves; order Charadriiformes; family Scolopacidae; genus Scolopax; species Scolopax mira. Next base: position 69,932 of record BJBW01011384.1, read on the forward strand.
GACATCTTAAAAAAAAGAAAACCCAAAAATGAGAAAATAGCACTTAAATGATGGATAATTACCCAAGAAATAAGTGGTCTTACCCTTAAATAAAATAATCTTATCCTATGAGAGAGATGTAGTAAAGAAGAGATTTTTCTGCCAAAGTACTATATTCTTTAGCTTCCTACCACCTCCAAGCACCATCACTCTTTTAATAGCTAGTATATGAAATGAAAGTAAGTACGTTACTTAAGCAGCTCTGTGTATCTGTACTAAATCTAGTGAAACATAAAACATTTAGAAACTACAGCAACACCTATGATTTTAAACAGTAGGAGAAACATAATAGATCTGTCCAGCCATCCAATCAGGAGTTAAAATCGAATATTTAACACCAATATTCATGAAGGCTAATATTACAGGTACCCTGGAACAGAAACCCACATCTAAGAACAAGCATTAACATCAGTTATTTTGCTTTGGATCAGAATATACATGCTATTGAAGTCCCAACTTGCAACCTTAACTTAGCACCAATATGCCCCTTTCTTTTTTGTGAAGACAAAACACTAGGTAGAAACCCTTCAGTTTTTCAGGCTATTCTTAGGGACCTCAATAAAAGCAAAAAGGTATCTGACAGACACGATTTTGTGTTTTTACCTGCATGAAACACGTGCCTTCAGCTAATTCAGCTAAAACTAAATGGTTTCAAAACCACAAACCCAAAGTTTTCCACAGTCGAGGCAGCACAGACAGCCCCTGCACACTGTTTAGAGGATTCTCACCGACACAGCTTGACAAGATTCCAGCGGGAAGACCTCTCAGACTCTGCCTCAAGCTTTTGGTCTCTTCCTCAGATTATCAAAAGATAGCCAATTGTGATGGTGGTTTTTCTGCTGGAAGAAATCTTCATGCTGGACTGAGACCACCAACTCATTTCACATAGGTCACAAAATGAAATGGTAAGTTTTTTGCAGTTGCCAGCTTAAACTGTATTTGATCTACAGACCTAGATGTGAAAGGCTCTGTAATAAATTACCAATCTCCTGAGCCATCCAGTTAAAAACATGCATGGTTTTCTTTTTAAACTCAATTACACTTAAGCTTGTAAGTTTTCTGAAGCTGTAGAAAGTAAAATATCAAAAAAATTTAGATTCTTGATGACAGGTCATTTGTTTCCTGTATGCTTCTTAAAAAAATATACTGAGGAGTACTATTGCAGACAGAACATTAGAGTCAGAGATTACATTTTAGTTTAAAACAAAGTGTGTCTAAGTAGGAACATGCACTATATATTTCTACATTATGTTTTGCTCCACTGTTTCATGAGTCATGACAAAGCCACAATCTTTTTGAGTTTTTCCCCTCAGTACTGTGGCTTTTGTTTCATTTTGAACACCAAGGAGGAAACTAGAATCAATATCGACACAGTTATTTTAAACAGACACTGTCTGTTTAAACAGAGACTGGCACTCTGCAGAAGCATCTATGGGCATGAAAATAACAGACAAATAACTAGTCTTACACTATTTTCCAAGACTAGTTTCCAAGACCACTGTTAAAGCCATTTCAAAGAAAAAAAGTGGCTTGAGAAGAATAATAAGGAAGCTGGCCTTATTGCACCAGGCATAGAATAGCACTGGTATAGATGACTCATGGGAATAAAAGGCCAAGCTAATGATACTCCCATGCACTAATGAAATTTCAGTCCTTAGAAGCATCACATACAGATAGTTGTCATATTTTGAGAGCATTTTTTTCCATTTACTTCTAAAAATAAGAGCTATAGAGAAGTGGGTCAGTAAAGCTACCCAACTTTAATGCAAAAGACAGAACCAGCCAAGCATATGGGCGTATTTCAAAGGCAAATATATAAGAATTGGTGAGATTTACAAATTTAAACCACTTAAGAAGCATTCAAAATGTTTTGCTCATACTGTAGTTTGGATAAGCGTTGGTTTATTTGCAGAAGTCTTTGCAAGTTGGCATGGCTGTATTTCTGATAGATTATTAACACCAGGAGAAGATAATGGCCTTCAAAATAGTTACCTTCATAAGTAAACTGATAATTTTAGAGAGTTCCTATTTCTTCAACAGTTCTTACAGACAACCATCCTCTCCCCCACCTACACACCTGCCACATTTAGTTATTTATCTTGCATGCAGTAATACGACCACAGGCATTTTCTGTACCTCAATATGCCCGGTATTTAAATGAACACTTTTAAAAATAGTTTATTTAGAAAATAAAAAAAGGAAAACAGCCATCTGATATACCTTGCTGTCATAAGCATATCAGATCATAGTCATCTTTAAAAATCCGCTCTACCAATCAAGGCTGTCTGAATGCAGTATAAAAATATATATTTATGAGTACATGCCCTTAGAACAAAGGTTTCGGTTTCCCAGTGATTTGTATAAAAAAAACCCAATCCTGCCCTCAATCATCATCCCAGTGCTAAAACCCATTGCGGATCCACTTACCAAATCCCTGTGTAACACCCAGTTAGCATGCAGGTAGTGAATACCATCTAGGATCTGATATAACAGTGACTTCACCATTCCCCGAGGTAACTGAACTGGTTTCTTGTTTGCTTTAGAAGCCCTGTGAAACTTGATTATATGCTGTAAAGAGGAAAGAGAAATCAAAATAAAAAAGTGTAATGTTTTTCTCTACAGCATTACACAAAAATATTGCCAGCAATTCCTTACACAGACAACTTAGGGTGGGTTGGTTTTTTTTAAGCTATTATAATTAATTTTCAAAATTAGAAATATTTACCTTAAGTATTAGAAAATTAATACTATGTGAGGTAAAGTGATCACTGTCCCAAGGAAACTTCTCAAAAATGAAATCAGTTGTTGCTGCAGTTTAACCCTGGCAGACAGCTAAGCTCCACAAAACTGCGTGCTCACTCCCAGCGGGATGAGGCATACAAACCCAATACAATTGTCAATGCAAATCCCCTTACAGATCACTGATTGGGGGTTCTTTTTGTTAAAACAGGCTGATACCTTGTATATCACAGCACAGTATTAAAAGTACATCACATAACTTCTTTATTATTTTACTTTGAGGCTTTCTCCTACAGTAGTAATGACATTGTAATATTCAACACCTAATGCCACACAGAAATTCATGCTAACTGTATTGGCAGCTTTAAGTATTTAAATTAGAAGGCCAGATTTATTCCTTGTTTATTTGCTCTACTTCTAAAGAACAGTACTCTCAAAACAGAAGCTGTTGACAGAGCAAAGCTATAAATCTGTCCATCTGAAAGTCAGCTACCAAGCCAGGCACAGAAAAAACCTTTTATAAGTGCATACACAGACAATGACATCTAGCAACCATGAGGAGTCCAAAAGGATATGTTGCCTTAGCACTTGAGTGCAAGTGCCATTAACCTCAATAGCATAAGGTGTGCCACAATCATGGTAGCCATTTCTGTGTTTGTCTCCCTTTCTGAGAAAGGTGAAACAGCCCTAATCTTGTGCATCCAAAATCTGGCACCAAACTTCCATCACATGGTCTTCCTTCATTCCTGAGCTTTCACATTCTGGGTACCAACTCCATACCCAACTATTCAAACCCCTTTGGGAAATTGCCTTTACTCTTTTGCTGCAGTCCATCTCCATAGAGTTTGCCCTCCTTAGCTTCAGGCATAAGCTTGGGTTGCCTGGCAGGAAAAGGCACATCCCTGTGCCTTTTTTATGCCCAAGATAAAAAAAGGAGCTGCACAGAGGAGAAAAACACTGATGGATGGAAAAGCCAACAGTCCCTGCCCAGTCAGCCAAGCACCTCACACACGAGCATCCCTAAGGCTTAGCCACAAGTTTCACTTCTTCACGCTTCCCACTTCCACTAACTCCAAAACAAGTGTTATCCTTTATGAAGTGCCCAGGAAGACATAAATCTTCAGAGACAGACAGGAAGACAGATGACTCTCCTGGACCTTTCTGTTCCTGGTCTAATATATCCTGTGCCCTTTTCCCAGCCTTGTTGGAGACCTGCTACGCTAGAAATGCTCAATGCTGGAGGACTTGAGTCCATAGCCAGCTCACTGGGGCACAGAGCCAGCCCAGTCACTGCAACTGCAGACAGGTCTCTTACATCTAGATTGAGTCAACTACCAGGAGCTGGTATAGGTGGGGACTTCTTGAGTTGAGGGTCATTCTTAAGTTACTGATATTTTGTTAACAGAGGTGCTTCTGCAGTGATTTTGGTTAAGTAAGAAGCAACATAGAAATGTCTAAATACAAAACACAGACAGGTCACTATTAGTCACAATCCTCCAAACAAATACAAAGCTTTGCAGTACAACTTGAAACAAAAAAAAAAGCCTCATGCATTCCCAAGCTTCTGCAGCTTAGCATTTAAGTATGGGGAAGCAGTGAACAAAAAAATGTACTTGTTTTTTTCTCTACGTTAGAAAAACGCTTTACTCCATCTCCCCGAGATTTTTGTTTTGTACATCAGCCTTAAGAATGCCTAAGTATTTCAGCTCCTTGGTAATTTTTTTTTTTTTTGCTTTTACTGTATTTTGGCAATGAAATCTCAGTAACAACTATTGGAAGTTCCAGGACATTGAACTGGGAGAAAATATATTTGATGCAGCTTAGATGAAGAAAAATTGACAGTTCTTTAGGCAAATACTACTGAATTACTCCCAACCACAAGTAAAACCATTTTCAAAAGAAATTAGCTTTAATTTCACTCATGATTTGACTCAATTAACTCATGATTCATACTACACAATTCTTAGATGAACACATACATCAAAATTTCCATCTCATTCCAAATTGCTTCTGTTGTACCTTTGGATAAACATCTTCTTAATATCTTTTAAGGCGAGTATTACAATACCTGTTCCACCGAGATCAATGCTCAAAATATATGTCAAATTTAATTTGAGGCAAATGCATAGCTTTTTTCAAGGAAGTTAAGGTTGCATGGGATTTGACTCTTTACAGTGATACTTTATTTTTTAAAGCATTTGAAATGTTCAGGTCACAAATATTTTCCTCAAACCAGGACACTGAGTTAACAGAGGAAGAGGGTATAAGTCTTAAAACAAACTTACTTTGCCTTCAACACGTTTATATTTTAAAGCTATATCCTGTAATAGGAACAAACAGCCTTCCTCTCAAATATAAGAAATTTCACCAGATGAGTTTAGTAAAAAGCACTTCCCACGGAAACATATGAATTAAATTTCAATTATATGCAGTGGCACTACTCTCATTTCATGTATCCATGGATGACACGCAATGTAACTAAAACTCCAAACTGTCCTATTCAGCCAATAAGTCATTTTTCAAAAGGAATACATTTACATAATCAATTCTGTTTTCCTGACATTTTGTTTTAGCCATAATGGAGGGTTTTATTTGCATGTATTTAACTAGATTTTTAGCTACTGAAAGCTGAATGCAGATTTTTATCTCCTTAAGGAGGTCACAGATTAACTGTGTAGCATGCTTACCCAACATTTTCCATTGCTTTTCCTTTAGTACTGAAAGTATTTCCAACAAACAGAGGGCAAAAGGCTATACTGTTTCTGAACTGGTGCGTCTTCCCTGACCTTGTCGTTTTCTGCAACTAAAACTCTAAGCCAGGTACCTGCCAGCAATTCACCTTACCCAGAGGTCATGCTCAGCGTAGTCAAAGAGAAGCCACACTTTCCTGTCAGCATGAGAAAGAAACACCTTTTGCAGAGAAATGACATTTGGATGTTTGAGCTCCCGCAGCAACTGCAAAATAAAGAAAGTCCACAAGAGTTATATCCACACATCCAAAGCTGTGAAAGGGCTGGAAAGATGAATACTTTAATAGTCTTTGCTACAAACAAGAAAAGTTGAAATCTGCAAGTCATGGAAAATTACACATATTTTTTTAATCAAAGAACCACCCAGTTTGAAACCAAAGCTGAAAGCAAGTCATAACCCCTTAGGGCATTCCCTTCCTATCCCTTTCCTAAAAGTTGAAGTCTACGTATTTCTTGCTATTATCCAGGATCAAGAAGACTCCGCAAACAGCCAGCTGTGGCATCTGCCCTGTAATCTTTGATACAGCCATTTGAGGTATCCAATTTTCTCCTGATTCTCAATTATCTGAAAACACTGCACTTTGGTTGCAGCCATTCAAGGCTGAATGGGATGACTCACTTAGAGGCTGTCAATGCAGTCAGCTAAAGAAGATGTGGTTTGTAAGATGGAGTCAGCTGATCTACAAGGTCACCACCACCTACAGATGAAAGTATAACTCCTTCCAACCACAACATGTATTACACTAGTCATGTTACTCATAAAGCAATCCACAAACAGCTCTCAGTTCAGGAGAAAACTAACCCAGACACACAAATTAATTTTTGCTGAGCTCCTGAGTTGAAATGACTCACAGCAGGGACAGCAGACCCAGCACTAGGTTGGAGAGACACAGCTAGGAGCAAGAACTTCCAGCAGCAGTGAGCCATTAAACCAGCTCAGCTGCTTTAGCAGCTATAGCTTTAACCACCACCAAAAGGAAAACATAGTTGAGATGTAGCACAAAAACTGAATGCAGACAGCAGTCTGTTTGAGTACTACTGGTCACGTCACAAATATACTGTACTCACACAACTGCTAAGAAAGAAACAAAATCTGCCTAAGCAAACTTCTGTCAGGCTTGGCTACCCAAGACTAGATGAATTCTTACCAGCTCAGTCTGCCAGAAGTGATGATATTTTTAATAAAAGGAATGGCTTGGACTTTTTTTAAAGCCAAGAACAATTTGAACTACTATTTGAATATAAAACAGAAAATTAACACTTCATTTCTGAGATTGAATCTATTTCCAATAAAATATAATTTTCCCAATATGTAATTAGAAGAAACGAGAAATTTAATTCCTGTCTACTCATACCTTTGTCACATATGGTAACATTTTAGCTGCCTCTGAGATCCTAAAATGGGAGTGGATATCTGCATATGTTTATTTCCTTCTTTTTTATTTCATTTGAGACAGACTCCTATCCCTACTCATCAGCCAGAGTCTTCAGTGTGGCATTTCTAAAGCAAGAGGACCTACAGCCCCGCAGAGCTTTTGCCTCAAGTATGAGATCACACAGGAGACAGAGGGTCAAGGAGACAATTCAACATTAAAAATCAATGCAGAAGGAAGTAGCTTCAGCATCTTAAACCTCTTTATCTTAAGATCCATAACAGCATTACCTAGAGGAATTTTAAAGCAGGATCTGCAAGAAGTGTGGAATTCTGTAAATTCAAAAGCATACAAATACAAAGCATAAGATCAGCATGGGGAAAACCAATAAATGTTTATTTGCATTTGTTAATCAATTACAGGTGGGGACCATCTGCAGTAGGTTGATAGCAGCCAGCAGCTAAGCCCCACATAGCCACTTGCTCACCCCCCTCAGTCAGATGGCAGAGGAAGAGCAAAAAAAGCAAGAATATTTGTGGGTAAGGATAAAACTTTAATATGAAAAGGAAGGAGGAATTAAAAATTAAAAAAGCCACCACAAGTGGTGCTAAGGCAGTCACTCACCACTTCACCCAAGCAGATCGATGCCCAGCCAGTCTGCGAGCAAAGGCTACCTCCCCAAAGGGAGGAGAGGCCCTTTGGGAGGAGAGTGGGAAATAGAGAAAGCCTGGACTCTACAGTAGAGAAAGCCTACTCTACAAGCACCGCTCAGCAATAGCCAAAACACCAGCGGGTTATCAATGCTGCTTCAGTTGCAAGACCAAAACACACCACCATGTGGGCTACTATCAAGAAAATCAACTGCATCCCAGCCAGGCCCAGTACAGCATCAAACACCGTCAGTGGGAGACAGCCTCCTAATATCAACTGAGGTTAGAGGGTTTTAAGGACACATTGTGCCAGTCCTTACAGCAAAGACGAATCAGTATAAATTCACAGCTCAAATTTATGCTAAACATTTTGTTGAATTAACTATACCCACTACTGCATGACAGCTCAGAACTATGTGTCCACCAAAATTTCATCAGATTTCCTGTGGCCCAATTACACACCCGTACCAGACACAACAGACTGTTTCTCAATGAAACGGGCACACACTAGTCACAGCTCTAGAAAATAACATATTTTTCCCCTTCACATCTTCCTGTCCCATTCTAAGTCAATCCTGTTCCTTATTCCCCACATAGCAGCTATCACCCGCTTAAAAATCCCTTTCTCCACCCCAGCTAATCAGACTCTCCATGTTCATGTACATGGACACGTATTCAGTGGTCCCTCAGACTCAAGTGCATCCCTTACATCTGGTCAGAAACCAAGCCCAGACGCTGTCCTGCCCTTTCATCTAAGTTTCAGATTTGGTATCAGGTCTCTAAAGATTTTGGTCTCCCCCTGCTTTCTGGGTTCGCACACTTGAAGTTCACTAACAGGTCACACATAGGAGCTACCAGAGTGAGCTGTGTGCATTCGTCTCCCGACCTACACCTCTCCCATATTGAGCTTCTACAGATTTGTGGTGTTCTCAGTATCTGGTCCCTGCAGACCTCATCCTGTTCTCACCACCCAGCCCAGCCTGAAGTCCGCTAGCAGGTCACAGAGGCACACACAGAGCACACCCACCCAGAGAATGGTTAGGAACAGACACAGGACAGACTGCAGTGACCACGTAGCCAGGGCCAGACAAACATGCTGCCCAGTAGCCTGCTTACATGGAACCTGCCCCTTATTCCCTCTCCATTTTCCCAGGCTTTTTCCTCCTCAGTCCACCTTGACCACTCCCCTTCCTGCCTCTTATCCTTCCTCTAAACATCCCACTGGAGTTTTACAGAGTCCCAGCAGCCCTCTCAAATATCCAATAAAACCCTTATCCTCCTATAAGATCCACAGCAATCTGCTTTTCCTCTTATCCATTACTGAGCTCTGGCTGACTCTTTTCAAGAACACACTAGAGAGGTTCCTTCTCTGGCCCATCACCCATGTTTTAAGAGTTGTACCCTTTGTTACTGTCTCTGGTGGCAGCTGTTATGGTTTGTGCATCTGTGTGCTCAAGTTTATCATTCTTGCTGGTTTTTGCCTTTGCTTTTTATGTTGAATAGCTGTTAACTACATATTCTTTTGGTCTGCCTGAAAAAACAGATGGGTTTGGTTAAAGCTAAACAGCCACAAGGGCTCCAGTGAATAGGCTGGTTAATACACATCAGCAAAACCATCAGAATAAGGAAAGTATTGCTGCAGTGGTGACAGGTGATCCCTGACTCACTGTCTTGGAAAGGCTGAAATGCTCCAGGACAGTGATAATGCAGAGCAACAAACACAAAGGCTGTCTGAAGGACAGAAGGAGCTCATGCAGATGATAACACATCACATGAGCTGCAAACAGCATTTCCAGCAACCTCACTCTCCATGAACCAGGCCTCTCTAGCCCACGTGCCACATGTCTCTCCTACCAGATGACTTGCCTCATGTCCAGCAGCTGACAGTTCTCTGGAGACAAAGCAGACTGCAAGAAACACAGTATGCCCATCAGTACAATGCCCACCAATGAGAAAGACAACTTTTGGACCTAGTGACTTTGATACCTAATTGCTTCTCTCCACCCTAGTTCAGTTCTACAGAACACAAAAAGGGAAGTAGAAAAAAGCTACACATTTGGCTCTCACTAAGTTACCATCCTTTTCATTTGCATATCGCACAATGATTCAAGAGCACTTCTACAGCCAGACAGGTTTCACTTAAATTATGGATGCCCTTTATAACGAAGGGAGATTCAATGCACCTTCAAAGAAATACAAATGAAGACGCTGACACATGTAGTTGGACTTGAGTGTTAGAATCCCACATTCCCCCAGTCTGGTCTTGCCCTTCCTTTCCTAAATATTGTTCAAGACACAGCAAAGGCAACCATCCCTGGGCTCACAACAACGTTCCTCTACCTTCCTCTTCAAATGCAAAAAAATACTTGTTCCACAGCCATGGGGCAGCGAGGGGATGGTAAATGAAAGTGTCCCAACAATGCGTATGGTTGTTAAATTGCTTCACAAACAAGGACAAAGTGGAGTAAGACAGGACATCATTAAATAATCAATATCAGCATTAAGGCAGCCTGGCAAAACGCCACATAACTGAGGCAGATCTTTTCTTGCAGAGTGACACTAACAGTAATTACCTTTCACATCAGACATGAGCTGAACTCAGCACAAGTCTCGATGAACGCATTCTCCTTCCTCCAGTGATACTCCCCCAGATCCCAAACAGCTCTGCACCGCTGCAGACACTTCTCCTGAGCCAAGACACCGTATTGAAGGAGGGCACTCAATACACTGCACTCTTTGTGTGAGCGAGGATTTCTAGCTCTACTGCAAATGTCATTCCACCTTGACTCTTGATGCTTGCTACTACGTGTGGTCCACAGGGTGCATAACCTGCTTAGTGTTGCAATAGTGTTGCTTACTTCTACAGTCGAGCTCAGATTCATTTGCTAAAGCTGTCAGCCAGGTGCTTGGCCCAGAAGAAGTTTCTCTGATGTTCCATCTCAGGACATCAACTATTTTAGAAAAGGCAACTCCTTGCTGTCACTGCCTTCCAGCCATAGAATCTTGAATGGTTTAGGTTGGAAGTGACCTTAAGGATCACCTAGTTGACATCATGGGTAGAGACACCTTCCACTAGTCCTGGTTGCTCAAGACCCCATCCAACCTGGCCTCAAACACTTCCAGGGATGGGGCATCCACAACTCCTCTGTGCAACCTTTTCCAGTGCCTCACCACCCTCACAGTAAAGAATTTCTGTGCAATTAGTTTCTCTCAAAACTTAGGACAGTCAGAAAACTGGGTAGACACAAAGGCATCAGCAATATAAAGCAAAACATTCTCTTAAACAAAAATCACTATTATATCATCTTGCTATTTTGATGGCATAAATTCAAATCATCATCTCATGCTTCAAAAAGGCTCACATCAGTTCCAGCATCAGTGATCCAGTAACAAACAAATCATACATTAATAGTCACATTATGGCCCTCAGATGGAAAACGGGCAAAGAGGAACTTGGAACAGAAAGCAGACTGCGGCTGATGGAGAAAAGGGTGATTTGCAGACCAGAAGAAGACTGTCAAAGACTTAGTCATCCTGTAACGCATAAGACACCAGTGGACCAACTGCTAGGAGAGATGAGTATAGGCAGTAGTGAGACATTACCTGAAATGCTATGCGCAATTCTAGCCAATTCAGGGAAGATTTATTCCAACTGCCAACAGGGCAAAGAAAGCCCAAGCCTGCACCCAGGGGAAGGGAGAGCCTACTGCAGAGCGGGAAACCAGTAAGCCAAGCCAAAATCCCTATAGCCTGCCAAAACAAAGCCAGAGAAGGAAACAGTCTCTCTTTCTTTAAAATTAAAGCAGGAGACAAGAGCTATTCTAACTATCTGACAATATTATCATATGGACAAATGGGTATGAAATAGTCATGATTAATTTTGGCTTAAAGGCTGAATAATTAGAATGAGACTCAGCCTTCAGAGATTTTTCTTTTCAAGTTTAACTTGTAATTTGCTATATTTCTGAAGGTGCACTTAACTTGTCTGCAAGAGCAGGAGCAGAATATGACTCTAGGGGTGTCATACCCAAAAAACCCACAAAAAATATAAATTTCTAAAAAAAAATTAATGCTCAAATCACTGTTCTTAGTTTCCTATCAAAAACTGGAGCTCCAAGGTACTTTAAACTTGTTATTTAAACTAAACACCAAATTCTATTACACAAGCTCTTAAACTCCAACTTGGTTTAGCTGCTAAACAGTAGATTCAAGATCCGTTTCAATGTAAATACAACTTTACAGTTTTATATTCTCATGAGTCAGATATTCCACAGTACTAAAAAGAACAAAATACATGCTGTTTTGCTTTCAAAAGTGTTCAAATGAAAGCTTACAAAGCAATGTAACAGAAGTTATAATACTGCTCACTCCATGAATTTATTATGAAGCTGACTATACGTTTTTGAAGCTCTAGTTTTTGACGTACAACTGTGTGAAATTGTTGCAAAACTTTCTTAAGACTTGAAAAATAATAAAAAAGAAATGTTGCAGAAAAGAAGCTGACAACATAAAACATGAAGAGAAAAAAATTGCACATTCCTCTTTTTTCATTTTTGGTTGTTTTCAAAACAAATGATCCCACTACAAGTCAATATTTATTAGCACTTCTTATATCCAAACAAAGTATTACAAGAGATGTTATTAAACCTTCTCTGAAAGTAAGGAGGTGGATGAAACAACCAGATTAGACACACACTGGATGACAAGCTTAGTCAGATTCTGCTGTTCAGAGAAAACATGATGATTCTTAAGTATTCCTATTTTGACCATTTAATCAGTATCTTTCACAAAAACTATCCACTTTCACAGAGCCAAATATAATACTACCCTCCCTTTATTCAAAACTCTCACAAGAATACTGTTTGTAGGCCGGTAACATAGCTTGATAACTACTTAGTCACAACTTAGATTTTACATGCCCTATTATTATTAAAGCTTTTGAGAGTCATTAGACTTACCAAAGAGGGTCAAAATGAAGCATTTGTCTTCCTCAATACCTTTCCACCTTTTTACCACATGGAAAGATTGCTAAGAAACCATTACTTGTCTTCATCTAAATGAGTTCTGTGTTTGGTCTTGTAGGAAACTGCTTTCACAGTTAGTGTCAAAGGGACAGCCCCCCATAATCTGGGGAACCTACACCCAAATATTGTTCCTTATCAGATAGCTGGTACAGGATCTCCTCCAGCAAACTCACTGGGACAGTCATTTTTTCCTTACCAGGGGAATATGTTGAAGATGGTGAATCCTGGAGTCACCTATTTTCAGTTTCTGCCTCATGAGGTCCCTCCAGCTGCTGCATGCTGCCTCAGAGTCCTCAGTCACACTCATAGCAGCTCTGAAAAGAGCCCTGAAGCTCTTCTTCCATCCCCTCCTCTAGCAGAGGAGAAAGAGGCCTGACAATCATGTAACAGTCACCCAGGACATGGAAGCCCCAGTGTTGAAGGAGGACCAGTTCACCTCTAGAGAAGCTACTTCCACCAAGGTCAACTCAGCCAAGACCATTAGTCAACAGCAGCTTCCTTCTTACCTACACATGGACACAGGACTGCTGCTCTGGCTTTGCCTTTTCCTTTCTGCCACCATCCAGAAGATGAAAAGCCAGTGGGGTGGAGCAGATCAGAGGTGAGCAGGATTGCTGCAGAGGCTTCCCCTTTTGGGGAGCAGCAGCAGTCATCACCAGCTGTCTTTCTGTTTAGTGTCCCACTGACCGGGTACTGCACACATGTTCCCTGCAGATCCAGCCACATTCCTGGCAGAAAAGCTGTAGTGGGCCCTGAGCCTCCTGCCTGGGACATAAAAACCACTACTCCCCTTTCTTTTATTAACGTTCAGACACATGAGCATTAGGGTGCCCACCTCGCAGGTTTCCACCACTTCCCATGAGCCAAATTAAGACACAGTACCACCAAAGGATGGTTCAACTCAGCTTGCTCACACAACAGAAAGCCAACAAAACTGTTCATTTTCCCTTCAGTGAAGATGAGCTTCCTCATCCTACGGCCACACAATCACTAGACCCAACACAGAGGACATCACCTTTTGTGATGACAGCCTGCATTTGTTAGAATAGGAAACCACAAAATCTTAAAAAGACCCAAATGCCTCCAAGGCAGACTGACAGATTGGACATGAACAAAGAACCCAGCTAAGTATTGTTCTGTAGTTTTCTGTCCCACCCTTGGCAGACTCAAGGCTGTTTTAACTTGTAGACGCTGGCTATGGTACTTGAAGAACACCACATAGACAGGAGACAGCCAAAGTAAACCATTGTCCATCCCAGCTCTGCTTTGTCCCATTCAGAATTTCCATCACTGAGAGCATCTGTCACCATACCTAGCACTTCCTCTTCAGAGCCAAGTCAAAAACTATTGCTACCATATAAAAATACTATGTGGTGTTTTTACACACAAACAAGCTTTTTAGGGATGTTTCTGCAAACCAAACCAGGAACCAAAAAACCAAAGCTACATGGAAGTAAGTCCTGACAAAAGTAAAAAAAGAAAAAAACAAAACAAAAACCAAACCCAAAGCAACCCAAGAAATTTCTCCTAACCAAGGGAAGCATAGGCAAGTGAAGTATCTGCAAACCTGCTTAAACTGAATGAAAAATGCTAATCAACAAGGAAAGTGTCAGAAAAATCACTTTACTACTTTAAAAATCTAAGACTCCTGTATAGGTAACTGCCCAACTCAAACTACTGAAACTTTATTTGAAGTCCAGAAAACTACTCCACCTTCCTACAGCCTTGAAGAATTCTGCTTTGCCAACTATGAAATGGCATTTGTGCACTATTCCAGGTGGACAGGCTTTAACGACTTTCTTCCTCATGATTAACCAGTGGTTAGTAAGTAGTAAGTAGTTAGCCAGTAACCAGTGGTGTCCCCCAGGGATCAATACTG
>BJBW01011386.1:279-15120 GCA_004320125.1 Scolopax mira
GAGCCTCCACCACCTCTCTGGGCAGCCTCTGCCAGGGCTCTGCCACCCTCACAGGAAAGAGGTTCCTCTTCATGGTTAGATGGAACTTCTTATGTTCAGGTTTGTGGCTGTTCCCTCTCGTCCTGTCCCTGGGCACCACTGAGAAAAGCCTGGCCCCATCCTCCTGACACCCACCCTTTCAGTATTTATAGGTGTTGATCAGATCCCCCCTCAGCCTTCTCTTCTCCAGACTGAAAAGACCAAAGTCCCTCAGCCTCTCCTTGTAAGAGAGGTGCTCCAGGCCCCTCATCATCTTTGTAGCCACTGCTGTCCCCTCTCCAGCAGTTCCCTGTCCTTCTGGAACTGGGGAGCCCAGAACTGGACTCACCACCCCTCTCTCTGCTGTTTCTGTGTTTCCAGTCCTTCCCCTGCCATTTGTCCCTTACATTTTTATCTGATTATCAAATATCTGGCCAAGGAGCACTTGGCAAGACTCAGAGCCACTCAGTCACCCAAGGGCTTGGACAAAAAAGGGACGAAGCACAACTCGGCTGCGCTCCAGGGCAACAAGTTCAGCCTTAAAACTGGCCATGGAGCGTAGAGAAAGTGTCAAAAAATGAAAAGTGCCCGGATGTCCCACTATGAAAAGCGCTCTCCTTCCGCCCACTTGTTGCCGGCACCGGCAGGTAGAGCGGCCACCGGCTCCGGCAGCCAGGGGCGGGCACAGGGAGCCCTCCCCACGGGGAGACACCCGCCTGCTCCCGGGAGGCGAGCTCCGTCCGTCCGTCCGTCCCTCTGTCCATCCACCCCCACGGGGCGCCCACCTGCCCGGCGGTGGGGGGATCCTCCGGCAACCAGGGGCGGGCATAGGGAGTCCTAGCCCCCGGGGGGGCGGGGGAATGGACCCGCCTGCTCCCGGGGGAAGGGTCGGCCCGTCCGTCCGTCCGTCCGTCGCTCCGTCCACCCACCCGCCCGCACTTGCCCAGCGGCGCGGAGGGGGGGGGGGCGGTCCTTCGGCAACCGGGGGCGGGCACAGGGCATGCTCCCCCCGGGGAGGGAGACACCCGCCTGCTCCCGGGAGAGGGATTCGTCCGTCCGTCCGTCCGTCCATCCGTCCGTTCACACACCCGGGGCGCGCACCTGCCCGGCGGCGGCGAGGGGGGTGTGTGGACGGACGGGCGGTCCTTCGGCAACCGGGGGCGGGCACGGGGTAGCCCTCCCTCCGGAGGCGGGGGAGAGGGAGGTACCCCCGCCTGCTCCCGGGGGAGGGGTCGGTCCGTCCGTCCACCCTCCCGGGGCGCGCACCTGCCCGGCGGCAGAGGAGGCGGGAGGCGTTGCGGGGTTGGGGGGGAGCCCCGGGGCGGGGGCGGTGCCGGTGGCGGGGGGCGGAGAGGGAGGAGCGGGGGGCGGGCGCCGTTCGCCGCCGCCGCCGCGGGGCTGCGGCTGGGCTGGGCGCGGGCGAGCGGCCGGCGGAGCGCTCGCAGTTGCGGGGAGCGGTCGGTCGGTCGGTCGGCGGGAAGGGAAGGAAGGGGAAGAAGGGAAAGGAAGGAGAAGGCGGGCGGGAGGCGGCGGCGGCGGCAGCGCCGCCCTCGCCCCGCTGCCCCTGGATGACGGGCGGCCGGTTCGACTTCGACGATGGCGGCACCTACTGCGGCGGCTGGGAGGACGGCAAAGCCCACGGGCACGGCATCTGCACCGGGCCCAAGGGGCAGGGCGAGTACGCCGGCTCCTGGTCCCACGGCTTCGAGGTGGCGGGCGGCTACACCTGGCCCAGCGGCAACACCTACCTGGGCTACTGGGCGCAGGGCAAGCGCCACGGGCTGGGCGTGGAGACGAAGGGCAGGTGGATGTACCGCGGCGAGTGGTCCCACGGCTTCAAGGGGCGCTACGGGGTGCGGCAGAGCCTCAGCACGCCGGCCCGCTACGAGGGCACCTGGAGCAACGGGCTGCAGGACGGATACGGCGTCGAGACCTACGGGGACGGAGGTGGGCGCCGGCGGGGGGCGCCCCACGGGCGGCGGCGGCGGGTGTGTGTGGGGGGGTCGCGCCTGCGTGGGGCGCGCTGGCCGCGGGCAGGGCCCTTCCCTCAGCCCGGCGGCACCTCAGCGTCTCCCCGCCTTCCCCCTGCCCCGGCGGGGAGGCTCCGTCCCCAGCCCCACCGGCCTGAGGCGGGGGGAAGGCTCCGTCCCCAGCCCCACCGGCCTGAGGCGGGGGGAAGGCTCCGTCCCCAGCCCCACCGGCCTGAGGGGAGGAGGCCCCCGCTTGGCGGCCGCGGGAGCGCCACAGGTGGCCCGGCCGCCCTGAGGGAAGGAGCCGCCCGGCCCCAGCGGGGAGGCGGGTTGGGCTCCGGAGGCCGGTGGCTTTCTCTCGTCCAGCCGGTGGAAAATCCGCATTACGGCTGCTTGCGGGGCGGCTTCCCTCTCTTCCCCGCTGAGGCGGCCACCGGGATCCACGCACACACACACACACACACACACCCCCGCCTCATCTCCCGCTGCCCGCCCGCCGTAAGGAGGAACCGGGGGCCGGCAGCGGCCGCCCCGGGAGGGGGCAGCGGGAGGGCCAGCTCCCTGCCCACCGGTTTGCTGGTAAAACAAAACAAAACAAAAATAAACACGGCCAAAAGGGAGTAAAAGGCGGCCCCGGTGCCGTGTCCTCGGCTGGCAGGGGGAGCTTTATTCACTTTATTCCGCTCGTAAACAGGAGGCTGGCGGGGACGAGGGAGGGTGGGCAGGCAGCTCGCCCCAAATCGATGGAACGCGGGGCCACCCTTGTGTCGTGGAATCGTGGAACGGGTTGGGGTGGAAGGGACCTTGAAGAGCATCCAGTTCCAACCCCCCTGCCCTGGGCAGGGACACCTCCCACCAGAGCAGGTTGCTCCAAGCCCCATCCAGCCTGGTCTGGAACTCGAATTTTGTGAAAACACGGTGTGTTCATCAGGCTGCTCTGAAGTACGGGCTGTGGTGTGAAACGAGACAGGCCTGCCTCTCGCACACTTCTCTGTGGAAAAACGGAGCTTTTTTGGGGGTCTGAGCTCCATTCAGTGTGGGGAGAGGACTGGGTGCTCTGCCCTCCCCAGGGAGCCGTCAAGAATTCGGGGTTCATTAAGGTCACTCAGGACCGGGGCTGATTGGAGTGGTCGGTCACAGTTATTGTACCACCATCGCTTCACACGCTGCGCCCACCAAAAAAAACCCCCCCACTTGATGTTTCTGAGCTCCTCTGTCGCTGCTGTAATGTCATCATCCATGGAAGTGCCACCTGCAGCTTCTGCAGAGTTGCTCTGCAGCTTGGCTTCTTCCATCGCGACGGGAAAAACTGGTCCCCGTTTTAGGAGCAGAGAGTTGTTGGGTTTGATGCTTTTTACAGAAATGTGGCAACATCCAGAATTTACCAAAACCAGAGGGAACGTTCTCACGGCGTGACCGAAGGAGTAACTCACGTATCACGTCTCTTGCTTCACGCTGTTGCTGGTTTCCTCAAGGAATTTTGGTCACACGTTTATGGTGAAACTTAAAGAATTGTGTCAGAGAATAGGTATTTTGTATGAAGCAGAAGAAGAGACATTTATAGTTGGGGGTCCTTTATTTTAAATTTTTTTTCCTTTCCATACAAAATGTAGCGAGTGGGGCAAGATTCGTTTCCTTCAGAAAATGGGATACACCAGGGCAGTTTTGTACCTTGGACTCTTTTAATCCCTCTTGTTTATACGTATTTGGAGGTGTCCGGAAATTGTTTCCTGGTGTGGAAAGTTCTGATGCTCAAAGACAGCCCAGGTGTGTGGTTGAGGATTTAGAAGGAAAAAAAAAACCAAACCTGAACCCAAACCAACACCCCCTCTAAAAAAAAAAAAAAAAAAAGAGATAAGAATTTTAATTTCACTTTCACCACACAATAGGCAGTTCCATTTTTATTATATTTGTTTTGGGTGGTAAATTAGAAGCTGAAGAATAAGTGGCTGCTTTTTTTTTTCTTTTCTCTTTTTTTTTTTTTAATTTCCAGAAAGGTACATTGCCATTCCGGTAAACCTGGAAGTGATTTTTTTTCTCAAGCTGAAGTTCCTTTTATCTTTTTCTTTAGGGTTCTTGTGTATTTTTTTTTTTTTTTTAAATCTCTATACTATTGATAATTGGAGGTACATTCTCTAAATGTTTAGACGTGGACCCCACGGGAAATTCTTTATCCGAAGCAGCATGTGCAGTTTACACAGAGATTTATTTTTCTTGTTTTAGTCCCGTTGACTGAAATCTGTTGCCACGGCCCTGGAATTTGAGGTGTTTTCAGTTCCTACAGGCAGAGGGGGTGAAGTCCCATTGATTTTAATGAAAGTCCTCATGAATGAAGCGAAGGCCGACGTCATAGATGTTTGCAGATGTTGTTTTGTTTTGGCGCTGGGGGGAACAATGGCCGTATTTGTACACCAGAAGAATGTCTGAAATGCTTTTAAAAGGAAACCAGATTTACCTACGTGTCTTTAACATACTGGGGAATACTGGCAGGAAAGCTCCTCTTTTATTGTGACCTGAGAATACCAGCATAGGGCAGTAATTGTTTAAACGATCCCAGTTTGTTTTCAGACTCACTAAAATCCAGGCCTTTTTGCTGTTACATTTTTTTTCCTTTCCTCCTCCCCTTCTTTCCCTCTCCTCCCCCCACCTCTTTTTTTCCTCCTTTCCCCAGTGTGTTGTTTTAAAACACACTGGTGGTGCTGGGAGGTGTAAGTTGAGGGAGGGGAGAAGGGACATAAGGGCCGGGCGTTCCGGTGCTGTTTCTGCACACGCCGCTTTGCACGACGTGAGTGATGCGTGTCACGCTGGGTTTAAATGCTTAAAATTGTCACTCAGACAATTCTCCGAGGAAAAGACGGGGAATTATAAGCCATGATCCTCCATTCGTCGCCTCTGCTTCAAAGGGGCTGTTGTTTCCTGCAGCCACCTGGAATTCCGTGCTTCCTTTAAACTCCCTGGATTTTGGTGGATCTGTGAGCCTACTGGAGTTGTTGGTTGTTGTTTTTTTTTTTAATGGAGGGACTGAGGCCTAATTTGAAACCTCAGTATATGCAAATTAGCAGTTTATGGTCCTGCCAGTAATCGGAATAACCAACTGTAAGGTGTTGCATCATCGTTCCACAGGGGTCAGGCGGTGGCAAATGGATCTGAAGCAAAGATCATTAGTACACGTGTTCCTTCATTTCTAAGTAGTCTTCTTTCTAGATGTTTGCTTACCTAAGGGTTGAGTCTGAAAAGCGTGCAAAAATCTGGATGTTACAACGAATCTATTAAGCCACAGAAGATGTCAGTGAAGGAGAAGAGTGAGTAGTTAATTAGGTCCTTGGCCTCTCTGCTTTTTCATGTAGTGTAGGTTTAGATTTTAGCTGCAAGCAGGCAATGACATTCACAGCTGTGCTTGGGAGGGGTGGCACAGTGGAACTCTGAAGGAGACAGGTTGGTCTGTATAAGGTATAAGAGATTACACCTTACAGCAACCTGCTAACAAAAAAAAAAGTCCAGAAAAAAAAAGCACTTTCTAGTAGTTCTTAGGCTCAAAGTGTCAACACCTTTTTAAGGGAACACCAGGTGGATGGTCAGCAGAAGTCATGGCCGAGTGTTTCTTCAGTTACAAAGGATACTAAGCCTTACTTTTTGAAAATTAATGCTAAACAATGTTATTCTTCTATGGTCAAATGCAGTTTTAAATTAGCTTGGGATAAAATTTGAGCAGTTGACCCTTACCAGTACTGGTTTGAACAGTAAGGTGAAGTGGGAAAAGGTGTGTTTGTTGATGCATCATTGATGTTTATATTTATATAGAGACATAAGTAAATATGGTATTTATTTGTACCTTCGTATGGGGGAAAAGATGTTCTCTCACACCTTCTGTCATACGCTGTAGTATTTAATTATATTGCAATCCAAATTTGAAATTTCTTTAATTGGAAGAAGATGATACAGGCAGGAGTCTGATATTGTCAGCCAAATTACCGTTTGTCTCTTGTATCTGCGTTCTGGATGCTGCCCTCCATTGTGCCATTAAAACACTTTTTCCTTTAAAATACAAGTTGAAAAATAAAGGCAAATGAGAGAGCTTTTCTAGCACTGGTGTGAGAAGCCTTTCCCTTGATGGTTTTGTAAGGATAGAACAGAGTTTGTTACCTGCAAGGCTGCACAAAATTCCCAACTGATTATCTTTGCTTTCTAAGGACCTAAGATTCTAAGTGTGAATCTTCCATTTTCTCATTGACCCTTTTCTCTTTAGAAGAAGCCAGCATTGATTTTTTTTGTTTCCCCAGAAAAGAGGAAAATCGGGCAAGTAAATAGCAGCGCATCAATTGTCCTTGTTTTAATGCACTGATGGGCAACAGTGACCACTTACAGGGTAGTGAAAAATACAAGCCCCGAAAGCATTAAATATTTTTGAGCTTTCCATGTTTATTTATCAAAATATTAGTAGGAAAAAAAAAAAGGCTGAGCGTTTGTACTCGTGTAAAATTCCATACTGAAATATGGCAGCTTCGAGGCTGCCATTCAAATAGCAACGTGGAGAGTCGTAATTATGAGTTGCTGCTCTAATCTAATACTGGGGTATAATCAAATTTAGAATTAGATTTATTGTTTTCAATTGAAACTCACCGGTGCAGAATGTTCGACAGATTGTTGTGTGTAGCAGTGAGTATACGTGGCCAGATTCTTAGCATATCATTACAATGCTAGGGGGATCCCAGATATAATCATGGACAAAATGTAGTCATTTATGCTCATAAAATATTAATATATTTCTGGGAAATGCCTGTTTAATAAAGAAAAAAACCAATTACAATGTGGCTGTATTTTTGCAGTATTTACAGAATACGTCATACCAGTGCTTTGCGCTCGTGTTTCTATTTGTTCTTCTCCATATGCTGAGGTGTTGGTTTTTTTTTTAAATAATGCTGTCTCCGGATTCAGCACCCTTAGAACCAGCGTGGCAGTGGGTATCCAGGAGACAGAGGAGGAGAAGGAAACCAAGAAAGTTGTTTGTTTGTGTCAGCAGCCATCTGTTAAAACAAAAACCTTCCACTCGGTAGAATTTTCTACCGACACGAAATACTTCCGTGGTGGAACCTATCCAGTAGTATGTAATGAATCTTGGCAAATTTAATTGTGTCTTAACCTTGAGATAGAACTTGGCAGAAGAGTTAATATCTTAAAGCAATAATTGATAGATAATTGACACGCGCAGGGCCAAAATAGCGTGCTTGTGCAAAGGAGATTGAATCTCAAAACAAACGAAGCTTGGAGCTACATCTAAAACTGCAGGTATTTCACACATATTTTCAAAAAGATTTCAGTCAGTCACCGAATTTGACATTTGATATTAAATTTTCCAATGAATGGTTTTTAATAGGTGCTCTAACTAAAGCAGATAGAAATCAAAGAAAGATATTTTAAAGATTGCTTATTCATCCTTCTATAAGAATGTTCAGACTCAAAATAACTTTTTTTTTTTTTTTTAAGAGCAGCAGTATGTGGGTGAGAGACTTCATTTTGAGGAGCTTAAGGCAGTTTAACGGGAATTTGGGAGAAATGATTTTAGAAAGCAAATTATCTTGTCTTTGCCAGTTGGGGGGTTCCTGGCACCTTCCCTTGGAATGTCTGGTACCAGTGGCTTTCAGGGACCAGGGAGTATGTATCTCATCAAAGGGAAAATGCCTCTCCCAGATACAAGAAAAAGGTAGTTTGCAGTAATAATCTGGTAACGCTGGCGTTTGGCTCTGATACAGTTTTTTCATGTCCCCCATTACGTGGCTATCTGTGACTTCTATCAAATGCCATGTTGCTCTTCAGATGCAAAAATGACCAAAAAAGTTATGATGGCAACACTGAAATGTATTTACGATAGAATGGTGTGTGATATTCCTGGGGTTTACTGGTTTACTGCCTTGTCTGTCTTAAATACTGACGAGCAAATGAAAGGCAAAAAAAAGTGCTAAAGGGTTTGTGTTTCTGACCTTTGAGTCACAACGCAGTGCAGTGCTGGGTTTGTGACACTGGGGATACCAAATATCCAGAGTTCCTGAAAAGTAAGATACACCGAGGTTTTGTTCTTCCATTCAAGTACGTGCAAAAAAACCTTAAAATATTTAATTATACGATTGAGGTTTATAGCTGTGGATCCAAAGGCCCATCTGAAGACAGTGCAGTTCAGTGGGTTGTCAAATATGTCCTGACAAGGAGATGGCCATAGTCACCTCAAACCTGGGAAAACAGGACTTTTACTGCTCCTGCTTGCTCGTTTTGTGAGCAGCTGGAGGCAAGAGCCATGAGCATCCTGGTGCCTCCCTCCCAAACTGACTGTGTGTGACGTGGCTCTGCCGCTGCTGACCCCATCTGACCACCTCAAAAAGAAAAAAAGAAACATTGAGGGAGGTCCTGCCTTAGAAATTTTTCATGATTTTTTTTTTCCACAGAGAGATCCATTCAGAAAAAAAATGCTTATGGTGATAGCTGCTGTGTCTTAGTTGCCATAATACATTATTTCAGCTGGGGGGGAAGTGAAGGCTCTGTTAAGAGGAGAAATCATTTAGGAGAAAACCAGGTAGCGAAAGCGGTTGATGTGCTGTGATTTTTTTTCCATGTTTCTTAGCAAAAGGGGAGCTGACAGCGTAGTATTGCCTGTGGCGTGCCGGATGTGGAGCGCTAGCTTCCTAAATTTAATTTCTCCTTTTTCCTTGAACAGGTACCTACCAGGGGCAGTGGACAGGAGGGATGCGGCACGGGTACGGCGTCCGTCAGAGCGTTCCCTACGGCATGGCCACTGTGATCCGTTCCCCGCTCCGAACCTCCCTGGCTTCCCTGCGGAGCGAGCAGAGCAACGGCACCGTTCTGCACGACGTCACGGCGGACAGCCCGGCCGGAACCAGGGGAGGATTCGTGCTCAATTTTCACAGCGATCCCGAAGCCATGGGCATTAAGAAAAAAGGAGGCTTGTTCAGAAGAGGGTCCCTCCTCGGGAGCATAAAACTTCGAAAATCCGAATCTAGGTCGTCGATATCGAGCAAACGGAGCTCGGTCAGGAGCGATGCTGCCATGAGCAGAATTAGTTCCAGCGATGCCAACTCTACCATTAGTTTCGGAGACGGTGACTGTGATTATTCCCCTATGGAAGACCACGTCGATGCCACCACGACAGAAACCTACATGGGCGAATGGAAGAACGACAAGCGCAGTGGGTTTGGTGTTAGCGAGCGTTCCAACGGCATGAAGTACGAAGGAGAATGGCTAAATAACAGGAGGCACGGGTATGGATGTACCATGTTTCCAGATGGCACCAAAGAAGAGGGAAAGTACAAAAATAACGTTTTGGTCCGTGGAATAAGAAAGCAGCTTATACCAATACGAAACACAAAAACTAGAGAAAAGGTGGATAGAGCGATAGAGGGAGCACAGCGAGCAGCTGCCATGGCCAGAACCAAAGTGGAAATTGCGACTTCAAGGTAGGTTATCTCAAAATGTGTTTGCTCATCACCGAATTTTCAGAAACAAAACTGTGTTGAAAAAAGACTTAAGAAGTGCGAGGGTGTAAATGTTGTCTTGGGTGAGTACTTGCTCACCTTTCAGTACTACGTGTGTAACGCCGTTGACTTTAGTGGCATTACACGTGTGAAACTTAGAACTTCAGCTCATTTGAGTAAAGATCTTCGTGTATGGTCCATAATATACTGTGAAAATAAATTTCTGTTCTCGTACATTTCTGCTTTAGCTCCAGAGCTGCTGCATTATGCCTTTAAACCTGCTTGGAAAATTAAACTAGTGAGGAAACGGAGGGAATGTTTTGGGGGATGTGAGGTGAGGACTGAATATCTTCCCATAAGCACGCTCCAGTTAGACTTGCTGTGTTGATGGTTTTTGGGGTGGCATCTCACTTGCTGAAGCTGCCCATTTGACATCATAAGATGCATCTGTTTATCTGAGAGACCGTGGCACGAGCAGCGTAAGAATAATGGTGGAGGCTCTAGTGCTTAGAGGCTGTTGATCCAGTCACCAGGGCAGAGTCTGCCCAAAGAGTTGTGTACGAGGACTCTTTCGTTTCAGAGCATGCTTCTCCTGAAGCCTGATGTGGTCTGGATCTTATCACCACTGCTTCAAAAAACGGTGGTCGTCTTCTGCCCAACCCCTGCCAATTATTTGAACTGTGAAAAGTGTGTGGGTATCAGTAGGTGGGGGGGAAAAAATGTCATTTTCTCTTTGAACTTCCAACCAAGAACCAAGCAAATATATCTGAAATGAAATTGTTACAAATCAAATCATTATAGACAGTTTTAGTAGGTTTTACCATTACGCCTGAGAGCTCCTTTAAAAAGCTATTTAATTTTTAATGCTTTCCAGTAAGTTTCAGTGGCAGTTTCTATGTTGTTTGGTTTAGTTTGTTTCCTCAGGCAGACTGTTCTTGAAATATGCTGTGAACCAAAAAAAGAGCCCCAGAAATGTGCATGAAAGAAAATCTTCATGCTATTTTAGAAAGAGGATGTCACATTACACTTGGAGCTGAACAACTGATTCCTGATTTAGTGTGGTCAGTATTGTGTGCTCACTCACCAGCCTTTTGGTGACGGTCCTAAAAAAAAAAATATACAGAAAAGACCAAAAACTGCATAAGTGGGAAAGCTCGAATGTGGGGATGGCTCATAGTGAAAATTAGTTCAGACATAAACGTGCAGAATTCAGCATGCTGATAAAGAACTGTTCTGAGCACTGGTCACCTACGTAACCAGAGGGTAGAATCTACTCAATTACTTCTATAAATACATGTAAGGCATTATATGACAGCAGACCATATAAGCAAAGCAGAGCAGTAGTAGCTAATTTTAAGAAATCACTGGATCCCATTCTTGTTCTGTCGGTCCATAAAACGTCCTACTTCTGAAAAAAATGAGGTGGTGGGGGAGTCACCCCTTTGAGCCCAAATAAAGCTATTAAAAAGCTGTCATCTGAGGCCATTATGTTGCAAGATGTGGCGTGCTCGTGTCCTCTGTACAAAGGGACACGTTCTGAAGCATGTCTGGAGGGACGTGTCTCTGAAGCATGTTGTTTGCCATTTTTCCCCTTGGCTTTAGTGAAGGATGAAGTTCAAATTTCCTTCTTTTGGAACAGCCCATAAAAGCAATGTTTATTTCTTGAACAGGTGTTTTTGACAGTACAGCAGCAGAAGGCATCAGTTGAGGTGCAGCGGTGGCCGTGGGCTGTTCCTTTTGTTTCTCAGCCAAGAACCTCTCTGAGACAGTCCCACGGCCACCAGTATAGACAGCAGGATTCCAGCTCAGATTGCCTTTGCACTAACTGTATTGGCACCGAGTCAAAGGCAAAGACACCTCACACCCCGTCAGGCAACATCAGGCATAAAGATTTGCATTTTTACCTGTGAGTGCCTGTTGGACTCTCCTAGTAAGGATGACACAACCCTTCCCACCTCTCAAGGTTTAAGCAGGGCCTTTAGTGTCAACCAATGGAAGCAAGAGCATGGGAACAAAGGCACTGTGGTACTGGCAGAGTCAGTAGTGCTGACTGTCTCAGGGCCAGCTCATCTGGAAGAGACTCTAGAAGAGAAGGCTACGGAGGCTGATGGTCTCCTGGGGT
This sequence comes from Scolopax mira, assembly GCA_004320125.1. Taxonomy (NCBI): domain Eukaryota; kingdom Metazoa; phylum Chordata; class Aves; order Charadriiformes; family Scolopacidae; genus Scolopax; species Scolopax mira. The sequence goes on from BJBW01011386.1 coordinate 11,871, forward strand.
GCATTAAAAAGAGCGTGGGTTGTAGGTGGATGGAAGTAGGTGGATGGAAGTCATCCTCCCCCTCTGCTCTGCCCTGGTGATTCCCATCTGGAGCACCGGGTCCAGGTTTGGGCTCCCCAGTTCAAGAAGGACAGGGAACTGCTGGACAGAGTACAGCAGAGGCTACAAAGATAGTGAGGGGCCTGGAGCATCTCTCTGATGAAGAAAGGCTGAGGGACCTGGATCTTCTTAGTCTGGAGAAGAGAAGACTGAGGGGGGAACTGATCAAACCAATAAATACTGAAAGGGTGGATATCAAGAGGAAGGGATCAGGCTCTTTTCAGTGGTGCTCAGTGATAGGACAAGGAAATGGGCACAAACTGGAACAGAGGAAGTTCCATCTAAACAGGAGGAGGAACTTCTTTCCTGTGAGGGTGGCAGAGCCCTGGCAGAGGCTGCCCAGAGAGGTGGTGGAGTCTCCTTCTCTGGAGACATTCAGACCCACCTGGACCCGTTCGTGTGGGACCTGCTCTGGGTGACCCTGCTCTGGCAGGGGGTTGGAGGAGATGATCTCCAGAGGTCCCTTCCAACCCCATAGTATTCTGTGACTCCTGCAGTGTCTCAGTGGAAGAACTCTCTAGATAAACCTTTTTTCACCCCCAAAACCAGCAAATACCCAGGTCTCCATTTCAAAGAGCCGGAAACCCTGACTCCGAGCCAGGTACCTTCCTTTCCAGCACAGCTCTGAGTTGTGTGCTGTTCTTCCGGCATTGTTTATTCCCAAAATGTTTGCTCAGCCAAATGAGACCAGACCATACTCCTCTTCATAGCTCCCTGCTGGTCCTGACAGATTTGGCTGGTGGTTTGACCCATGACAGATGTCCACACAGTCGTCAACAAGACCAACCGCTGTTTTCCTTTATGTTCCTGATGTCTTCTTATGTTTAAAAGTCCTCTTTAATAACCTGGGTAGTCTTCCTTCAGCTAAAATCACAGTTTGGTGTACAAAGAATAATCTAGAAGTTGGGGTAAATGTTGCTTCTCTGAGCCTGAATTTACATTGACCCTCCTGGCTCAGCCTTCGGGGTTTTGAGGTGTTTGTACTGGAGTGTTTTAGATAAAATAGCAGCATTTCTCAAAAAATAACAGATCACAAAATCGTGTGCTGTAGAGAAAGCTGCCACATTAGGGGAATAGTTCCTGGTCTCTGCCACATGAATTTGTATCTGCAACAGATTATAAACTAGCAATGAGTAAAAATGCTTTTAAAGTGATAGCGCAGCTTAACAGTTCTGATTATGTGTTCTAGTTTTACCTGCTGTATTTAGGACAAAATATTAAGGTGTAAATGTTTAAAAGTCCCAGAATTTGAGGAATTTCAGAAGTATGTTTGATATTTTTTTCCCTTTTAAAATATTCAAAGGCCTTTTTCTTTTTTTTTTTTTTTAAAATCATTGTTAGAGGCAGTAATTAGTTCAAAATCATATTTAGCCCATTTGTGCTAAAATCAGTCAGCTTGACTCTGTCTGCCTTTTTTGGGTCTGAGTGCCTAAAAGGAAAAGCTGCCAGAAAATCAGAATAAATTCTTTTCTGTGTTATTCCAGTGTTTGAAGCTATTTCACATTGAAAGAGGCGCATTTGGAAGAGCCCTTTGGAAGATGCTGAAAAGCCCCAAACCTCCTCTCAGCCAAGAGTCAAATAGAGACTTGTTTCAGGGGGTGTCAAATAATTGTCACTGTGGGGAGTTTGAAGTTTTCATTGCTGTTGGGTGTCTTACTCGAAGATTTCCTTCTGCAGCTCAATATGAACTGGAATTGTATTAGGCCACTTCTTTCCTAGCGTGAAAATCACTTTAAGCTCTCATTAGAGGTGCCATTCAGTGTATTATATTAACTTTGCCTTCATTAATGCTTATGGTGGTATAAATGTTTTTGGAATGAATTCCCAGAGTTTGACCATAAACCTCTCCTAATCCTCAGTATCACTGGCTGTTTGGGAGTGGATCAGTAAGTAACCATGTAGCACTGGAAGCAGGAGGAATGATGTTTGTGTACATAAAAGCCTTTATGTACCAGATTCTTTTTAGAAAAGTCAGTATTGTGGGTTCAGAATTGAACTCTCAGAGCCAGGTGGGTTTTAGTTTGTTGGTTTTTTCTTCTTCCCTTCATATTTTTTTTCTTGCTAATGCTCCACTAGACATTCTCCTTTACGTGTTAACTCTCCAAGGGGAAAAATCTCAAGGATACGAGGGAGAAGATAAAAGTACAGTAAGAGTAAGAAATATCAATCAGAGGATGATGTGTAGAGGAAAAATAGAAGGAAATCAAAAGAAAAAATGTTTCCACGTTGATATATTTTTCCTTGTATTCCACTGATCTCTCAGATCATGAAACAAGCAGGTTAAGGAGTTGTATCTCCTCCTTTATTCTCTTTATTTCCACAGAAGCTGATACTTCTAATTACTCCGAAGCTGCGAGTGAGATTTAAGTTAGGTGTTGTGTCTTCATATGCTGTGGGAACTTGTGGCCACCTGAAAAGGGACGCTGTAAGGGGGGTTTTATTACCCCCGTCCCTGAGGCTCGGTGGGGGATAATGGTGCCTTTGTGTCAGGCACCGCACAAACACACTGCCCTGGCCACACACCTTGCCACCTGGGAAAAGGGCACTGCAAAGAGAAAGAAGCTGGCAAAAAGACCCAGATCAAGATAACAGTAAAATTAATATCTTGCAACTAATAACACAGAGCAGTTCCCCCTTGTTAATTAGGGGTCTGGGCTCAGCTGGCAGCGACCACTCCGGAAGGGCTTTTAAGGGGAGCACCAAAGTGGGGTGTCTTTTCTGCAGCCATTTCTTTTTCTGACGTAGCTTTTTTAGACAGCTCAGTTTTATTTTTAATATGTTTGCATCCAAATCCACAGATGCAATGGCTTCGTTTCAGCCTTTATTTTTTTTAATAGAAACTACCAAAACTCTAGTTGGGATCTTGTGTCCTGAGCAGCTTGATTTGTGTGGCTGGGAGAGAGCCTCCCGTTGATGATGGGGCCAAGGGAGGAAGGTCATAGAGTCATAGAATGGTTTGGGTTGGAAGAGACTTTAAAGAGTATCCAGTTCCAACCCCATGCCATGGGCAGGGACACCTCCCACTGGACCAGGTTGTGCAAATCATAGAATTGACTAGGTTGGAAGGGAAAGGCCCCATCCAGCCTGGCCTTGAACCCCTCCAGGGATGGGGCAGCCACAGCTTCTCTGGGCAACCTCTGCCAGGGTCTCA
>BJBW01011388.1:244-12768 GCA_004320125.1 Scolopax mira
CTTGGTATAATCAGGTCTTATCACTGTGAGAGTGAGCAGCTTCTGAACAAAATGCTGTTAATTTCAGAGTTTAGTTAGTTAGAAGAGACCCAGCTGGAAAAGTAAAATTACTGAATAGAAAATTAGTTCTGTTTTACCTCAAACCAGGACAGTGTTTTGAAACCAGGACTTGCAAAATGCTCTGGAAGAGCAAATAAACTATTACTTGTGCAGAGAAATTTTTATGACTTTTTGACAATATCAAATTTAATAAACTATATTGACCTTTTCTCAGAACTGAGGATAAAGCCCCCAAATAAACAAACTAATGACAGTCCTCAAATTAGAAATATGACTTTGTTTGTTTATTTGTTTTTAGTTAAAACTAGATTTTTTTAAAAATTTGTATGTGTTCTTGGGAGTTCTTCCTCTAAAAGTATTCTAATTAAAACATCAAGAGCTGCTCAACTTACTGCTGTTGAAATGCGAACTGCTATATTTCTTAAATACCTTGTTTTTGAATTAGGGGGAAGCAAAGAATTAAAAATGTAATTTCTGTAGAAGAAGAGGGGATAATAACTCTATATTCACTTTGCTTTTTGATATCTGGACTGAAATCTTTGTTCCACACACACTTAAATGAAATAACAAAAGCTTGACTGCTATGTGACCCAGTGGTAACTTGCTATGTGGAAGTGAGAAACCAAAAGGGGGAAAAAAAATAACAATAGTATTTGTGATGTACATTAAGATAAACTGTACTATCAGCTATAATAGTTTTTCCTGAAAAAATATGAGCTGATTGACACCCTTGGTTTTTGAATTTCAATAGATTCTATTCAGAAAATGTAAACAGGTTGGGATTGAATCTGGAGGCAATTATCGATCTCTTTTTCTAATTGAAGACAAAACATTAAATAAGCTTTGTAAGCTTTTCTTTCTCAAAATGAAACTACCATATACAAACTTCTATTTAATGTGCCACTTCCTTTATGTTTGCTTATGAGAAGCAGTCTTCTGCTTAGCTAGATTATATGCCTGGGAGCCAAGTACGTACCAGTAGTTAAAATATGTGCTTGCAAGCTAAAAGTGAGAGACTTTACTCTTGCCTAATTTCTTCTGGGAAGAAGAGATATATGAAAATTAAAAGCACATTTGGGCAGGCAATATACAATAATTACGTCGTGTATGTATATGTTTTTATACATCGTATATATCTTATAACAACTAATTCTTAATAACTTGAAGGAGAAATGAAAAAGACTCTGAACATGTTTGTGAGCATGATGACTCTACAAGAGAAAAAGGATACTGGGTTTTCTTTCTTGCTAAACTGTGATTGAATCCTTCAAGTCAGCCAAATCTCTCAATTCTGCAATTTTCTAAATCTGTAGAAACCCCACATTAAGCTAGGAGAGAAAGTATAAAGTTGTTCTCTGAACCCCCAAATAGCACATGTACTTTTATTTTGTTGAAGGTTAGTTTGTTAGGATACAACTTACTTGTATGCCCCCTTTTTACTTATGTGATCTTTCTGCAAGAGTTATTTTACCTCCTCTTTTGGACTTGCAAAAGGGATAGAGGAGTTGTGATGTTCATGTGATTAATTAGAAGACCTGGGGAAAGAAGAGCATTCATTCTTCTTTCTGTACCACCCCCCAATATCCCAGGTGTGAGTCCTTGTGCCTTGTTGTATGGCGCTCGGAGCCAGGCCAACTCCTGTAGAACACGGATCCTGGGAACAATGGACACCAGGGATGATAGTCATGTCAATGTTTCCGTTAGTTATTTTGTTAGATGATCATTGATTTCAAGGCAAATTAAAATTTGCATGAGTTCTCAGCATTTGCTATAAGGAAGAGCAAGGGGTAGATGGAGTAAAGCCAGAAATTAGGACAACTAGGATTCTTGTATTTTGTGAAGACATTGAGATGACATATCACATAACATTGCTGTGTTAATGACTACATGTGTCAGAATTTCCTGTGGGGCTGACTTCAGCAAAATTACAAACTCTTCAAAACCAAGAAAGTATTGAAAAATTTGGAAATTACATAGGGTGAGAAAGACCAAAGCTTAAAAGGACATAATGTTTCTTATGGACAGCTGTGTGATTACAAAGCAAAGCTACAAAACTCCCTTTAGAATAGTTGCTATCTATGAGTTAGTAATATTTATCTGTCTATCTAACATTTATTGTCTTTCATCCAGTTCAGTGTGGAGTTGTTTTGCTTATTGTACTCTCACAGCAGTTATTTATTGAAGGTGCACTTTGCTATGGATATTGTTCCTGTAACTTTACTGCTTTTAAAGGTGTGCTTTAATGATGGACAATCAGAATCACAGTGCTGTACTCCACTTCTTTTGCACTTGAGAATTTTTATTCTTGTTGCTTGTCTCTGTAAGATCTTCTCTGGAACTGATACCCATACTTTTTAGAAGTTTATTAGTGGAATACTCTCATGTACTACAGCCACACTTTCATTTTGTTGCATAGATATTCCTTCACTTACCTTTTACGTTTTAAAATGGGACATAGAAGAAACTCTTTGTGTACTTACGCTGAAATAAGATTTCAGAGAGAAGAGAGAAAAAAGTTATCTATCTTTTTACTTTGATTTGTTACAGTGGAACTACAAGCAAAAAAAGTGAAAAGAAATAAGTAACTTTGTATGAGAATGTTGTTAAATCTCAGAAAAACATAGATATATCATCTGTGTATTTGTACAGAGGGGAATTGAATTAGTCTGACACAAATTGCTTTTGCTCAAAGAATTCAATACTCTTGGGGTCAAAAGTTTAAAATTCAGATCTGATCCACTGCCCAGCTGAATCTTCCTGTTGGCCATAAAACTGGCTGGATCAAGCTCGATCAGGCATTTTTTTATTATAATTGATTTCTATCTTTTTCAGCCAAAAAAGGAACTTAATTGTTTTTATAAATAAATATTACATTATTGATTTGAGTTTGTAAACTGTGTCTGCAGGAAATTGATGTTCTAGAAATTGTGTATGATCAAACTGGGGAACTGGAGGTGAGAACTCCTCAGTAGTTCTCCGAGGAGAACTCCTCTGTAGTTCAAAATGCCCAGGCTCTGATGCCATACTAAGCAACATCAAAGCCTGGTGATTAACATCTCCTGTCCTGTGATAATACTGATTACATTAGCAAATTTCTTTATTCATTACATGTTTTTATTTATTTTCTTTGACCCAAGCCCAAACATTAAAGTAGCCTGAATTCTTGTGTAATCATATAATCTTTGTACGGGCTACAGTCAAGTTTTTCCAGGAAAAGGTATGTCTCCCTGCTGTCCTGACTCTCTGAAATATTGTTGTCACTAATGCTTGATATTTAATATTTGAACTTTAGTACAAAAGGTACCTCTATTTTAGCAAATACTGCATTCTGTTTGAACAAATTTATGTAGCAAAAAAAGTTTCAACTGAGACTGGCAAATCCATGGAGAAAGTGTTTCAAGTGTTTTACTTTGCACTGGTTCTAGCCCCAGTCCCACAGCTGCCCTGTAATGACTGGAGCATCTCAGATGAAGCCCTGTAGCCGTTGTTGTAGTTTAAATCCAGCTTGTGCTGGGACCACCTGGAGGGCTGAGCCCAGAGAGTGGTGGTGAATGGAGTGAAATCCAGTTGGCAGCCGGTTACGAGTGGTGTCCCACAGGGCTTAGTACTGGGGCCTGTTCTCTTCAACATCTTTATCAATGATCTGGACAAGGGGATTGAATGCACCCTAAATTTGCAGATGACACTAAATTGGGTGGGAGTTTTTATCTGCTGGAGGGTAGAAAAGCTTTATAGAGGGATCTGGACATCCTGGATCGATGGGTGGAGACCAACAGGATGAGGTTCAATAAGGCCAAGTCCTGGGTTCTGCACTTGGGTCACAACAACCCCAGGCAGCGCTACAGGCTCGGGACAGAGTGCCTGGAGCTGCCCAACAGAAAAGGACCTGGGGGTGTTGGTTGACTGGTCAACATGAGCCAGCAGTGTGCCCAGGTGGCCAAGAAGGCCGACAGCATCCTGGCCTGTGTCAGGAACAGTGTGATGAGCAGGACTTGGGAGGTGATCGTCCTCCTGTACTGGGGCACTGGTGAGGCCCCACCTTGAGTACTGTGTCCAGTTTTGGGCTCCCTACCACAAAAAAACCTTAAGGTGCTGGAGTGGGTCCAGAGGAGAGCAACAAAGATGGTGAGGGGTCTGGAGCACAAGTCTTAGGAAGAGAGGCTGAGGGAGCTGGGGTTGTTCAGCCTCGAGAACAGGAGGCTGAGGGGAGACCTTATTGCTCTCTACTGAGCAATACTCTCTACCTGAAAGGAGGGTGTAGAGAGGAGGGGGGTCGGTCTCTTCTCCCAAGTCACAGGAGATAGGACAAGGGGAAGTGGCCTCAAGCTGCAAGGGGAGGTTCAGGTTAGATATTAGGAAATATTTCTTTACTGAAAGAGTTGTCAAGCATTGGAATGGCCTGCCCAGGGAGGTGGTGGAGGCACCATCCCTGGAGGTATTCAAGAGACGAGTTGACATGGTGCTCGGAGACATGGTTTAGTGTTTGGTTGGTGGTATTTTTGTGAAATGTGGGTGTTTTGGGTGTGGGGTTTTCTTTTTCTGTTGGTTGGACTACTTGATCTTAAAAGGTCCCTTCTAACCTAGGTGATTCTGTGAAGTGAGGCCAGTTGGTAGAAGTTCTTCAAACGCCCTGCTGAATGGGTTATGCCCACAAACAACTGAGAAGGGAAAAGCTTGCTGTAAAGCAGGTGCATAGAGATCTTGTCCAATTTTCACATGATACTTTGCCAATTTTAGTACAGTTTTCATTGAGACTGCTGAGATCTTTGTGGTTTGATAGACTACAGGCTTTGGCATGCCCAGAATCTTCTGCCACCGTTTCCTATTGAAACAGAAGAGGTTCAATTCATTGACATGAGGTGTGACAAGTGGCTCTGTTTAGTCAGACAGCAAACACAAAGATGTTGCAGCACCAGATTTAATACGAATATATACATATTTTAATATATTTATAATATAAATTAGAAAAGTGCTTCTAAATCAAATAAGCAGAATGATTTACAGTAGCTGACAATTTGGTTGGTAATTTCAAAATATTTTGCTGTGTGCAGTACAGTATCTCTTCTAGGCACATGTATTGTTGTCTGGTGAGGAAGCCATCACACAAAAGATTGCTTATCCAGTGTGCATTGTGGTATGGATTGTACAGCTTTTGTGTTACTGCTCACTTCACCAAAATTGTAATTCATCAAACTGACTGGAAACAACAGGTTTCACAGCAGCCTGAGGGTGTGGGGAATGACAGGTTGTATCTTGGATACGTTGCTCTGACTTTAGTTTGTATGAGAAATCTTGAGATTCTTATGTGAATCTCCTGAAAGAGATGTTCCTGCAGTGAAATTTGACCATTAGACTATGCAAAAAAGATATAATGAAGATAAAAATACAACAGCAGGTGCTTAATTTACCCCCTTGAAATCCTGTGAATAACCCGTTTCCCATCCTCTGGCCAGGCTACTAAATGAAGCCTGCTCAGTAATTACTGAATTATCCCTTTCAGCAGGGGGAAAGAAACATCAGTGTTAGGCTTTTGTTATTTTATATTCACCCCCATTAGTGTTACTTGCTGCACCTAATAGGCTGATAAATGGGGTATCACTACTGTTGGTGACTAAATGGCACTTAATATTCCATTTTGAAGTTCAGGAAATCAGAAGTAGGAGGAGAGGCTTTTGATGGCCATTTGCTCAGTGACACAGACTTGTAATTGAGGAAATTGATGTTGAAGGTTCAGTTATGCGGATCTTACCACAAAATGGAGCTGTAAAATTGTGCAGTGGATGCAATGGACTTTGGCAATATAACCCTTCACCTTATTAGGATTACCTCCAAAAATAGTATTAAAAATTAGAAGTAGACCCTGGTCTCTCATTCCTGTAACATTACTTCACTATAGGTAATGAAAAGAAGAGGATTTGGAGCAGAGTGCTCCATTTTATTGCACAATGTAGCAGGCCACTGAAGAAGTTTTAAGGTGGAAATTTCTGGTTTGCTGTACTCGGTCTGTGAGCAGGTATTTTGCTGAGGATAACATCTCAAAATATTCACAGCAGTGGCTTCTGTGGACTTGCTCTGGGACAACTGATCTGTTGTTATTAAAGCCAATATGCGGTTGATAAATCCTTTGTAACTTAGCAATTGTTATCCCTAGGCATAGTTTTCTTTGTGGCACTCTAGATAACACACAGGAGCACATTAACCCATGTGCCCTGTTTACAGTTCAGTTTTATGTAGTTCTGCCAGCACAGAACAAGAAATTCTGGCCAATCGACTGTTTGGATGGAGGAGAAAGCCACTCTAAAGAAGATATTCAGCTCCAGACAGAGAGTTTGCACTGCTGAATCTGGATCCAAGTCTGGGTTTTAAATAATCCCATTATTCAGAGTTGTTTGCATTTGGACACTGGTTCGGATCTTTTCTGATTCTCCCACTCAGAAAGATATCATCCATTGATTCATGAGGAAAAGGTGATGCAGCAAGCAACTGAACAGTAGACAGAGTGGCTGGTGTAATGTATATGCTGCTAGTCCAAGAGAAGCAGCTAGGTCCCTGCTTTAGTCACTGAAGTCCTCCTTCACAGCCTTCAAAAGAGGCTGTGACCGCTTTTCTGACCTCTGATCATCACAGGATTAGGTGGATTCAGCGTCTCGATGCCCTCCCTGCTGTCAGACCTCTCTCTTCATCTGAATTTCAACAGTGTTTTGAGAGTCTCCTTCTTTGCAGCTCCTACCATCTGGAATAGCTTCACTGTGGCTCTCTGCCTCATTGACTCTCTTCTTCAATTCAAATCTCAGTTGACCATTTATCTTTTCTACCTTGCCAATTTCTTTTAATTTCCCTGTCCATCTGCTTGGTCTATTTAACTCTGTGAAAGCTTTTAGATTACATATTTTATAGTAGATGCATAGGAAAATGGTACTGCATTATGTATATGAGCAACTTCCCCAGTTTGAACAAGGGTGCTGTTAGCATCAGCTGAAAAATCCTATGTTTCCCAACATGCTCAGTGTTACACTTCACAAAGTTAGAGGGAAATGTTGGGATTGCGTTGACAGCCAAAAGAATATGCTTACTTTCCTGGAGCTGTAGCAAGTAGAGCAGATGGTATTTTCCCCCATACCACATCACTCTCTGTCCTTTCCTTCCTCATGCCCCATTGTTCATTTTTCACACCTTTCTGTCAGTTTGGGTCGAATCCAAGACCCACTGAAATCAATGGAGAATCTCCCACTGACTTTGTTTGGCTTTGCATCAAGCTTCCTGTGATCTCTCCTCCCTTCAGCTATGCCTGAACCCAAATCCCTGCTCTGACCTCTCAACAGTTTGGATCCTGTCTGTGCATCATCTCTCTTCTTGCTTCCTGCCCTTTGCCAAGAGCTTCATCACAGCAGTGATGAGGAAAGCTGCATGGAGTAGATACTGCTTGGGTCAGTAGCTGGAAAGGAAACCTGTGAAAATTTTTCAGTTTGGATTATTTTGAAACAACTTTTTCCCTAGTTTTTTCTCACTGAACCCAAAAGAAAACAGGAACATAATCTTGAGTTAAATATTATGAGAATGAAATGTTTTGTTTTACTTGGGTTTTTATTTTTAATTAAAATGAAAACTCATGTCACAACAGAAATTAAACCCTTCTGTTTTGAAAATGTTGTAGTGACATCATTACATAAAATAATGTGCATTAGATAAAATAATGCAGATGGTTTTACATAAATAATTTTTCCCCAAATTCATTGATTATATTTATTAAGCTCAAAACATACTTTTCTTTTGTAGTGAATCAATTACTCAGTTAATTGATGCTATTTCCTCATTCTTTCGTTGTACTCCAAAGCACTAGCTACCCTCTTCCTTGCTGAGATATTCCTTCCTTCCCAATAACCTATTTTTTTTGTATGCCTAGAAATGGAAAACGGGAGAAAAAAAAAAAAAAAGGAAAGAAAAGGAAAAAGAAAAGGAAAAAAAAAAAGACATTGTCGATGTGGGTGTAGCATCAGATTTTGTTTTATCATTTAGGCTGGGTGGTAATTCCCTTGATTTTTCAGTCTAGTACAAGACTGAAATAGTTGCTGCATTCTCCAGTTAATACTGCCCACAGCCCCACTGAGCTTCAAAAGACCATTTTGTGATCTCCTATAGGGTGTCTCACTTCAATAATCGGTTTGAATAAAGTTTATATCATTTTCTCCCATAAGAAGAAAGTCAGAGAGTACTGTTTTTCTGAGTGCTTAGTTTTGAAGGAAAAAATCCAATGAAGGATTGGATTGCCTCAATGAAGTCAAATGAATATTTCCATTAATTCACATAGAATGGCTCCTCATACATCAAATAATCTCTGTGTTACTTGGCACATGAGTCACTCCAGATACAAAATTTCGTCTTCCACTAATGTTATGGCTGTCATAAGCAGTACCTCAGAAGCAACTCTCTGCAGTTTTCTAGACCTGGGAAATGTTTTGTTTTAATTGACATCTCAGCAACTTGCAGGATTTAGCCCTAACAGTATTTACAGTAACTAAGCACACTAATTAAATAACAAAACAACTAATGACAAATTGATTCAATGACAAACAAAGGATTCAAATAAATGCTTAATTAAAGATGCTAATAAAATCCCCCTCAGCCCTTTACAGTCCACTCCCTAGGGCTAAAGATGACTTTCTCAGAAATCTTTATAGCCCTTTACAAGCCCAGTCTCTAGGGTTACCGCCTTCTTTAACCTCTGGATTAAATGCTTGTTAGCTAAACACCGTATAAACCGATTTAAAATGCTATCAAAATAATGAAGTTGGATCCAGAACGCTCTGTGTCCTCCAGATATGATACACCATGACATTACTATCTGCACAGAGGTTCCCGTTCACTAGGGCATACAAGGTTGTGTCTCATCTTAAGCACCCGGACAGGAGGATGTGTGTCTGACCATCGTACTTCCTTAAGTCAATGGCACAAATCATGTGCTTAAATTCAGGCTAAGTACCCTGAATTGAAGCCAAAGTGAGAAAGAGCACAGCCATAATGCGGTCCAGTTTAAGTAAAGCAAGACAGCTGTTTTGTAATTCATTATTGATTCTGTTATGCTTCTTTATTTATCACCTAAGGAGAACTGAGCAATAAAAATATGTTTTTTAAAATAAATGCTTTGGAGAATGGAGCTGCCATAAAATAAAGTGGCTGTTAAGCACCACTCAAAGAGGAGGCAGAGAATTCTTTAAGTTACTATTCAATATTTCTTTCATGTGCCAGCAATCTCTTTCTAACCCGGGCAGATAGCCTCATTAGGTATTTCTCTCCTTATCTGTACATATAGCTTTTTTAATTTTGTGTCAATAATGATAAAACAAATGCTTTTAAAAGTAGAAAATGAAAAGTAACTTCCCATCCTTTCTTGGAAGGTTTGCAGAAGAAGGTTTGAGCAGACAGACCGCTGTGATCACCAGGTACACGATACATAGCGCACGGCAGCCCTTTCCACTTCTATCTGTAATGTTGTTTTGTGATAGCATTGTTGTCTTTGGGGTTGTCAGCAGATCTCAAAGTTTTCCTTTCTCTCTCTGATGTTCTACATCATTTCACATTATCTCATCTAACAAGCCAGTGTGATTCCAGATAACACTGTATGAGTTTAACTTCAGAAGAAGCTCTGTGCCCAGCTTGGGTATCTCTTATCAGCTTTGGTGTTATCCAGCTCCAAATCTGGGGCAGATAGAAGTATATGGGGTGTCAGTGAGAAGAAAAGAATTCCTTACACTTGTATAAACCACCTCTGTCTCTCTGCTTATAAAAGAAAGCAGGTTGTGCAGCCTGTGAGGAAATTATTACACTGATCTGAGTGATATAATTTGGATTCTGCTGGAAATATTAACAGCACATATCCTATATGCCACCTTTAGCTCTGGGGAGGGCGAGGAATGAAGTGGAGAAAGAGCTAATTCATATGAAGGTGCTGCTTGTAGTGTGCCAGATTACCTGATGGATAACTGAGTATTTGCAAATGTTGCAGATAACTCACACTTATCCCTCTGGAAACCCAAGAGAAAAAGCTTGCATAGCGAGCAAGTTAAGAAGTATGAAAAGAAATGAACATGAAAGAGGCTTAAGAAAAAAAGCTCCAAAACAAAACACAAAACCCCGAACTGTGAAAATAATAGAATTAGAATTAACAACCTTAACCGAAATACAGTTGCTCTACTTCTCATCTTTCTAAACCCCACTGCTCTGCATTCTCCAATTATGCTCACATGCTGCTTTCCATCAAGAATAAAGAAAAAATCCAGTCCTCCAGGCAATGGTATTTCAAATGATTCATCACATCATGAAACGATGTACTAGTATCAAATCAGTGTTATGCTAAGTCACGTTGTGACCCATCAAAGATTCTTCTGTTTCCTCCTCCTTGTTTGTTCCTGGCTTTTAAAATACCCACTCTTACTTTGTTTATATCTTGAGCTTTAATTAGCTCTTCTTTAGTGTCATATTGGCATTTGTGTTTCCCACTCGTATCCTTCAGCACATATTACAGAGTTCAGGGATTTTTTAGTCACTATAATGTTAATTTTTCGGATACTAAGACTGGCCCAAAATCTTCTCCAGTGGTTTTTAAGTTCTAGCAACTGTTCAAAGAAAATATACTACTTATACCTACAGCCTTTTAGTTTTTGTGTCCTTAGACCTTCATACTACAGCAGTAGGACTGTAGAGCATTTTAAACCCTGTTACTAATGTCAAATGCTATTCTAAACTGCTGTAAAATACTGAGAACAAAAGTAGAGCTCTGGGTTGTGGCTTGCATCTGGTAGAAAAAATATTTAACATAATTTCCCTCAAAGTTTGTAAAGCAAAAGAACAACAGCAGCGCTTCGCTGCCAGGAGTTTGTTTTGCTGGAGAAGAAATATGTGGGGATCGTTGAAAAGCTCAACAGCAAGGATTCTTCCAGAGTGCTGTGTCCATGCCTGTAGGAGTTTTGTCCTTGGTTGTTTGAGATATGATTCTGCAAAGTGAAACAGGGAGTTTAAAGCAAGGCAGAGACAAAGCTGATGAAAATTGAGCACCTGTAAGCTCTACTTAAGGGACTTCCTAATATTTGCCTGTGTATCTCTCTCTCTGTCTTTTGTTATTGCTGTTGCTGAAAATAATGTTGTCTGTTGAGGTAAATCTATACAAGCAGCTTCACATCCCTGGAGTGAAAGGGGCTTCTGTTCTTTACATAGCCTCAAGAGAAGTTGAAATACAATTCTGAATCCTAAGTCTTTGAGCAATTATTTGAATTGTTCTCAATATCATGCAGTACTTCCATGGCTAACTTGAGAACCGTTTTATTACCACCACGGGAAGTAGCCTAGAAGGGAAATGCTACTCTTATAAACAAGATACTGTCTGGCATGGCTGTACTAAGATGAAGAAGGAAAAAAAAATCACCATACAGTTCAGTAATACTTAAAGGAAGCAAAATGATTCCAATCTGAGCAAAATGTCATGGTTGTTCCCAGAAGTGTCACAACATAGGAACATGAGAATAGAAGATAAAGCTCTGCTGAAAATGGTTATGTCTCTTGATAGTTTTAGTCAGCTGTGTCAGTAAAAACAAAGGCATTTGTTGCTGTGCTGCAGAAATGTATACTGGGCAGTAATAAAAAATAAAATTAGGAAGTCACAGTGATATAATAAGGTAATGCAAATTTCATTTGCTTCAGTAAATGCAAAACAATTTCTTCCTATCCTGCAATAATTTCAGTTATTCTTTTAATGGCATTAATTCAAGATTATTCCATTGAAGAGTAAGTTGCAATAGTTTGAAAGGTGGAAATTGTGTCATTACTGCATAAGAATGTGCAGAAGATGAAATTAAGCTTTGTCAATAAAAGAAGAAAAAAGTATGTCTTTATTTTCAAAAAATGTGGTTTCAATTAATGGCATAGAATCGTTAAATATTTTACTGGGAAAAGGAGAAATAAGAGGTTGAAAACATTTTCAACAAATGTTGGTGCTGAGCTGCTATTTTCAAAAGTGATGTAATTTCTAAATTGAATACATCAGCAAAGAAAATGGTTAAAATTAGCAGAAGTTGTGTGAAAGGGGCCAGAGGAAGTTTGCCAGGAGACCTGAGATAGTCTCTGTTTCCTGAAGGTTGTATCGTGGAGTTGTTCTGGTTTAGTGTTGGTGTGTTAGTTGGTACATTGGTTAGAACTAAAGTTAGTGTCTGTGAGAGGTAAGGTAATACAGAGAAGTTTGCTGGGGACACAGTGCTAAAGGTACCATCAGTACGTAGGAGAAACTGGGTATTTTTTGGAAAGAACCAGGTGAGCTGAGTGATCACACTGATAAATATTTGATGAAATGTAATCATGAAAGTATAAGGTTAAATAGTCAGTAATGTGTAAGTGGAATTTCTCCTGTATCATGGGAGCTCATTAGTCAGAAATTATTAGGATGAGAAGGATCTGCATCCACTAGTCGCTCGAAC